>ML357823.1:0-25398 GCA_005239505.1 Nicotiana paniculata | reverse complement strand
CGTGCCATGATTTACATTGATTACATCATATATTGCATAGTGAGGAAGAGAGTAAAAGCACGAAGGGTGATGTCACGCCATGATTTATATTTAAAAGCACGAAGGTTGATACCGTGCCATGATTTATATTTAAAAGCACGAAGGTTGATGTCGTGCTATGATTCACATTGCCATACATGATACATTACATCGTGAGGAAGAGAGTAAAAGCGAGAAGGGTGATGCCGTGCCATTTATTACATTTCTAGCATTATATTTGTTTCATTAGCATATTTCTGATAAATTGTCTTCTTATCTGTTCCTATGTACTTAATTAATTGCTCTATCTAACTTGTTAACCCCTTTGTCTGCTCCCATATCCCTCTACGTATCTATTTATCTTTTGCTTTGTTTTCCATGATATATGTTGTAGAATAGGACAAGTTAACGTTTGTTGTCAAGTCTAGCCTCGTCACTACATCGGCCAAGGTTAGGCTCGGCACTTACTAAGTACATGGGGTCGGTTGTATTGATGATACATTGCACATCTTATTGTTGTGCATATCCCGCACTCGGACCCAGTGGACAAAGTTAAGGGAGTCACCTTCAGTCCACCCCAGAGGCTTCAAGGTATACCGCTGACGTTTGTGGGCCTTGGCATCTGTCCTATCCCTAGTTCCTGTATTTCTGTCTTGTCTTTCCTCTAGTTCTCAGAGACAGTCATGTACTTCCTTTCAGACTTTGTATTTAGCACTCCTATAGACAGTTCGTGAGTTTGTGACTCCAGGTTTTGGGGAATTATTGCAACGTCGTATTATGTTATCTTTACTTAGTTTTGAAACTTTATCTATTTCTGCTGTTAAGAATGGTGAACTATTTTTATCTTATTCTGTTAATTCAGAGTTATCATGTTAGTTAAACTGCACACGTTGGCTTGTCTAGCGGGTTCAAAGTTAGACTCCATCACGACTGAAGGTGGGATTTCGGGCCGTGACATGTATGGTTGCCATTGGCCGATACGTATGATATTAATGTCTAAAATTATATAAACGGCTATTATATTACTATGAATTACAACGATGTAATCATCATAGTTCATATGACTACAACAACCTTAGCCGGTGGACTTGTATGGTTGCCATTGGCCGATACGTATGACCTTAATGTATGAAACTATATAAACGGCTATAATATTACTATGAATCATAATGATGTCATTATCATAGTTCATATGGCTACAATAACCTTAGCCGGTGGACTTTTATGGTTGCCATTGGCCGATACGTATGACCTTAATATATGAAACTATATAAACGACTATAATATTACTATGAATCACAACGATCTAATTATCATAGCTCATATGACTACAACAACCTTAGCCGGTGGACTTGTATGGATGCCATTGGCCGATACGTATGACCTTAATGTATGAAACTATATAAACGGCTATAATATTACTATGACTCACAATGATGTTATGATCATAGTTCATATGACTACAACAACCTTAGCAGGTGGACTTGTATGGATGCCATTGGCCGATACGTATGACCTTAATGTATGAAACTATATAAACGGCTATAATATTACTAAATCATTATATTAATATGATAAAAAATGTACCTAATGGTTTAATTATTTTTTGTTGAAAAAAAATGATTGGGGTGAAAAGAATAAATTAAAATTGACCATGTTAAGGGAGAGATTTGATCTCCCGACCCCTCACTCATTAACTAAGCACTAATACCAAAGCACCTATTTAGATTTGTGTGTTTGATAAGTTTCCATTTTTTATAGAATTGAACTCTAAAAGTTTATGTATAAGTATAAGAATTTATCCGCCCAAAATTTCAAGTCCGTGGATACCCATGCTCCCTTGGCGCTCCATCTTTAGAGTTTCTCAACAGGTTTCTCGCTTCTTCTTCTTCTTCCATAGAATTTCAACAGGTTCCGTTCTCTTTAACTTAATCTTAGTACTATTCTCATTAGTTTTTCTGATCCCTATAGTCCTAATCATAATATGATGTCACTAGTTAACAAAAGAATTTGCATTGAAACTTTACCTTTCGATTTCCTCAGCAATCTATCTGAGGAAGTACTTGATCATATTCTAGTACTTATGCCATTACCAGATGCTGGTAGAACAAGCATTTTATCAAGGAAATGGGGGTATAATTGGTGTAAAATTCCACAATTAACTCTTGATCAAACTCTTTGGAAAATAGACCAACCAAGTTATTAAAAATATTATCCACCACATTTTTTATCTTCATGGCGGACAAGTTAAACATTTTACACTATCAATTCAATTTTTGGAAGACTTTACTTATGTTAGAAGGTTGTTAGGGTTCCTCTCTGAAAGTGTCATTGAAAATCTTATTCTAAAATTTCCGATTAGGGAGAGACCATACAAATTGCCTGCTTCATTTTTCAAATGTTTCAATTTGAAGCATCTATCTCTTGAAGATTATTTATTATCTCCTCCACCAGCCTTCAATGGGTTTGGAATGTTAATTAGCTTGAAGTTATACAATGTCACTATTTTGTCCACATTGGTTGGAAGCTTAATCTCTCATTTCCCGTTGCTCGAGCAATTGGTGCTTGAAATATCAGATAGTTTCAGTTGTGTCATTGAAATTAATATGTAACGACCTGACCGGTCGTTTTTCACTATCGGACCCCGTTCCCCTAAATAAAACTTTCCATAGCAGCTTATTGTTATTTATGACTTGCGGGGACAGGTGGTCCGGGATTCAGAAATGTTTAGAGCAATATTGGAACACTTGGTTCCTTAAGGTTGGCCTTTAAGGCCAAGTTTGACTCCAGTCAACATTTTGTGCAAACGACCTCGGAATCGAGTTTCGACGATTCGGGTAGCTTCGTATGATGATTTCGGACTTGGGCGTATGTTCGGAATGGATTTTTGATGAACCGGGCACGTTTCGGCGCCCAATATCGAAATAAGAATTTCCTTAAGTTAATATTGTGGTTTGGGACATGTTTCATGTTATCGAGGTCCGAATGGAATTCCGAGACCGGGAATAGTTTCGTTATGTCATTTATGACTTGCCGGAAAAATTTGGTGTCATTCCGAGTAGTATAGGTCGGTTCGGCGCATTGTTAACGAATTTTAGAACATTAAGTTCAAAGTTTGATTCAATTTGGTTTTGGGGTCGAATTCTTAGTTTCGTTGTTGTTTTTCACGTTTCGAAAATTAGAGCGAGTCTGTATCATGAATACAGAACTGCCAGTGCCTTTAGACGGGGTCCCGAGGGGCTCGGGTGAGTTTCGGACTCCTCGGAGTTAAATTCAAAACCCAAAATTTTCACTGACTGGTTTCCTTCAGTGTCATCGCAGGTGCAATGATACGATCGCATAGAAGGAACTGGGCAGGGGTGGTAAATTCCTTGTGCGATCGCACAATAGGCACGATCGCGATGGGTTGGGATCCTAACCCAGTGCGATCGCACACCCCACCCGCGTTCGCACAAGAGACATGCCTTGGGCCAACCCAGCTACTCTTTACCCTATGTGTTCGCAGAGCTCTCTCCGTGTTCGCACAGAAGGCCCATGAGGGCCTGGTCACTTAAAGCTCTGTGATTGCACTGCCCAGGATGCGATCGCATAGAGGAGACCACTGGGCAGTGTGTTTTTATGGCGGGATTTAATTCATTTCCCTCATCTTCTTCTTCTTCCTTGGGACGATTTTCAGCATTCAAGAGGGGAAAACGACCTAGTCATTGAAGGTAAGTAAATTCTACCCTAATATTAGTTTCATGCATGGATTACAAGCTAAATTAACTACCTAATTAGTGAAAAATTTAGGATTTGGGGTAGTAACCTAGGGCTTTTGAAAATGTAGAAAATTACCAGTCAATTAGCTATGAAATCATGTAAAAATCATGTATTAATGATCCTTAATCTATGGGTGAGTGTTTCCTTCGAGAATTTTTGGAATCCGAGAATGCAGGCCCGGGGTTGGATTTTAGGATTTCTTCAAGAATTATGAATTTGGCTACGTAGTAGGAGAATTACATTCTTTGAGTATAAATTGATATATTTCTATAATATTTAGCTAGTTTCGAGTCCATGGGAGTCGAGTTTGGAGTTTCGGGCGCGTTTTTGACCCGGAAAGTAGGTTCTGTAACGACCCGACCGGTAGTTTTGCATATCCAGACCCTGTTACCCTAAATAAGACTTCCTGTAGCGTCTTTCAGTGATTCATGACTTGCGGGGACGGATGGTTCAGGATTTGAAAGTGTATAGGGTTATATAGGAACACTTGGTTCCTTAAGATTTGGCTTTAAGGCCAAGTTTGACTTCGGTCAACATTCGGAGTAAACAATCTCGAAATCGAGTTTCGCCGATTCCAGTGGCTTCGTATGATGATTTCGGACTTGTGCGTATCTCCGGAATGTGTTTTGGATGACCCGGGAGCGTTTCGACGCCAAATAGCGAAAATAGAGTTTCCTTAAGTTCATAATTTAGGTTGGAACGTGTTTTTGAGTTATCAAGGTCCGAAAGGAATTCCGAAATCGGGAATAGTTCCGTTATGTCATTTATGACTTGCTTGCAAAATTTGGCGTCATTTCGAGTATTATAGGTCGGTTCGGCGCATTGAAACCGAATGCAAGAACTTGAAAATTCTTAAGTTTGATTATAGGGGTTTTGAGGAGTGATTTTGAGTTTTAGCGTGGTTTTGGGTGTTCCGAAGGCTCGAGCAAGTCTATAATATGATTTAGGACTTGTTGGTAAATTTGCAAGGGGGATTGGGTGGGCCCAGGTGCCTCCCGGACACCAAACGCGGCCAAAAACCAGTAGTTTCAGCTGCTGGTGCACTAGGTCTGGTGTGACCACAGGTGTGGTTGCCAGGTCGCAGGTCCGAGACCGCTCCTGCGGAGGAGGCCTCGCAGGTGCGACTCCCAGGAGGAAAGTCCTACCTTCGCAGGTGTGGACCCTTCTCCACAGGAGCGGGTCCGCTGGTGAGGAATTTCTACCGCAGGTGCGATCCCCAGACTCCTTGCAAAAATCCGCAGGTGCGACCAATGGCTCGCAGGTGCGGGACCGCAAGTGCGGTCCTCGAGCCGTAGGTGCGAGGTCACTGAAGGCAGTGGGCCCATTTAATTTGGAACTCAACCATTTTTCACCACTTTCTTCTCCTCCATTGGAGATTTTGAGAGCTTTCAAGAGGGTATTCGGCCTAGCTACTAAAAGGTAAGTAATTTCCTTTTAAATGTTAGATTATTACACTAAATCTTAGGTAGATTAACACCTAATTAGTGGAAATCAAAGGGGTTAGGGTGAAAACCTAGGGTTGATGAACTTTAGGGAATATCACCACTAATCTACCATGAAATCATGTAAAACTATATATTAATGACCCTTAGGCCATGGGTGAGGGTTTTCTTCGAAAATTTCCGGAATCCGAGCATGTGGGCCCGAGGGTGTATCTTGGGATTTCTCCAAGAAAGATGAATTATTTGACTAGTTTCGAGTCCTCGGGTGTAGAGTTTGGATTTTCGGACGCGTTCTTGACCTGGGAAGTAGGTTCTACGCGAGGTGAGTCTCTTTTCTAAACTTGTAAGAGGAAATTGTCCCCATAGGTAATTATAAATGATTGAATTGTCCTTATTTGCGGGGGCTACGCACGCATGAGGTGACAAGATTCCCTGCGTAGCTACTACTATGTTATGCCGGGTAGTCTTTAGGACTCACAAGCATGCTTATATGCCTTACTTGTATCCCTGCATGTATTCCTAAGCGATTATTATCCTTGAAACTAGCATGAGACAATGGATGGTTACATTAAATCTTGTTGTTTCCATGATTCTTGTCTTTCCAAGTATGAATTCCATATTTCCTGAATTTCCAGACAATTCTGTGTATGTATACGAGGACCCATGTCGCATGTATGATTCAGGAGCAGGGTAGCCTTATATTATGTCAACCGCGTCGCACGATCGATTCGCGAACGGGGTAATAGATGCATCTACGGTTCGAGCCGTTCGATCCTTCAGCATTGCACATTTAAATTTTCACGACGCTTCGACCGTAAGGCTCGACATACTATATGCTATGTATTTGACTAAGAGTCTTATTAATTTTGTCAAATGAATTGTTCTACGTGGTAGGGGGCCTTGACTTGTATTAATGTTGTTATTTAACACTTGCGGTAGGTGGTATTTTATATACTTGATATTCCATGTCTACTTGATTTCCTTAATTGCTAATCCTCATTAAACCTGTTTAATTATATTATTGCTAATGACCCTAGTGGTAATACGTCTACCTCTCGTCACTACTTCTTCGAGTTTAGACGGGATACTCACTGGGTACATATTTGTTATATCTACTCATGCTACTCTTCTGTACTTAATTGTACAGGTTCTGAGATTGGTGCACCTGGTTATCATACTGGAGCGCGATCGTGAGAGTACTTACTAGACTAGACTACACGGTGAGCTGCTCTTCCCGGCGTTCCTCAGCAGCACTGTGGAGTTTCGATTATTTTTGAATATTTTTGTCTACCCCTTTCAAACAATTGTATACTTATTTTGTCTACTTTGTATATTCCACTAGTCGCCTGTGGACTTGTGACACTAGGTCTTGGCACGCGTAGTTGGTTTTTCTAATATTTTTGGCTACACTACATATGTTGGCAAATGGTCTTTTGAGTTCATATAATCAAGTTGCATCACTTGACCGTTTTATTTAAATGATTCTAAATCTTAAATTTGTCAAGCACTTAAATATTTAAATAAGTAAAGTAATCTCGCTAGTAAACTGATGTTGGCTTTCCCGACTCCGGTGTAGGGCGCCATCACGACCTGAGTTGGAATTTGGGTCGTGACAATATGGTATCAGAGCTCTAGGTTCACGTAGGCCTCCCAAGTCAAAGGAAAACCTAGTAGAGTCTTGCGGATCGATACGGAGATGTCTGTATTTATCTTCGGGAGGCTATAGGGTGTTAAGAAATATCTCTTTATTCTTATTCTATCGTGCAGTTGATGGTATTACTAAATCTCATTCTTTTATTCTCTCACAGATGGTGAGGACTCGGGCAGCTGATATTCCAGACCCGGGAGATGTCGCTACCCCCGCCGTCCAAGGCTGTGGCCGAAGGCATCCCAGAGTTGCTCCATTAGCACCTCCAGAGGATCCTATCATCAAGGAGAAGGACGACATACCTCCAACAGATCCTGCCCCAATAGATTTCATGACTGCACCAGGGTTTCAGGAGATCATGGGCCGTATTATGCGGTTTAGGGACACTATGACCCAGGCTGGTTTATTTCCAGCGGATCCTGCCACTTCTCAGGCGGGAGGGGGAGCTCAGACCCCTACCGTCCAGGCCGCAGGTCATGCAACGGCAGTATATCAGACTCCAGGTACTCTGCCCGTGGGTGGAGCACATCCAGCAGTAGCAGCACCAGATCTCAGACCGGCCACGGACGTCGATCCGCAGAAGCTATTTGATAGATAGACTCGATTGCATCCTCCGGTCTTCGGAGGTGAGAAAGGCGAGGATGCCCAGGACTTTATTGATAGGTGCAGGGACATACTGTACAACATGAGGATTTTGGAGTCCCATGGAGTCGACTTCACTACGTTCCAGCTAGAGGGTAGGGCCCGCAGATGGTGGTAGTCATTTATCCTTGGTAGGCCAGCAGGTTCCCCTACTATCACATGGGAGCAGTTCACTCAGCTGTTCCTAGACAGGTATATTCCACCCTCCGAGAGGGAGGAGCTGCGATACCAGTTTAAGCAGCTGGAGAAGGGGCAGATGTCAGTGACAGACTATGAGGCCAGGTTTTCAGAGTTATCTCGCCATGCCCTCATGGTTCTTCCTACAGATACTGAGAGAGTGAGAGGGTTTGTAGCTGGATTGCACTCGGGTGTTAGGACCAACATGGCCCGAGAGGTGGAAATGGGTACTCCTTATCAGCTTGTGGTCGATATAGCTCGCCGATTGAGGGTTACCGATCGAGGGGTAGAGAGCAGGGTCAACAGGACAAGAGAGCTAGATTTTCTGGAGATTTCAGAGGTGCCCCAGCCAGGGGTAGAGGTCAGTTCGGTAGAGGCCAGCCCAGCAGGCCTCCATATTCAGCTCCTCCACCACCTTCTCGTGGTGCTCCAGTGAGACCTTATTTGAGCGCCATGCCAGAGAGTTCTTACCGCCCACCAGGTATTCAGGGTCCCTCCGGTGAGTATTCAGGTCATCAGGGGTCTCCTAGTCCTTAATTCAGTGGTATGCCAGAGAGTCCTCATCGTCCCCAAGCTATTCAGAGTTCATCTTCAGGGCAGCAGGCCATGCCTCCAGCGAGGTGTTACGAGTGTGGGGATTCAGGCCATATAAAGAAGACTTGTCCCAGGTTTAGGGGCAAGGCCATTCAGCAGAGTTACCAGCCTGCACTCCCAGCACCGATGCCCCATCCACCTAGAGGTGGAGGACAGGCTTGTAGAGGTCGTCCCAGAGGTTGAGGCCAGGCATGGGGATCTCAGGTAGCTCCTATTTAGTGTAGCAAAGGTCAGTCTTCAGGTACTCCATCTAGATTCTACACCATTCCGGCCCGAGCAGATGTAGTGGCCTCAGATCTCGTGATCACATGTATTATTTCAGTATGTGGTAGAGAGGCATCAGTGATATTTGACCCAGGATCTACTTATTCATATGTGTCAGCCTTGTTTGCTTGTTTTCTGGATGCTCCTCGTGAGTCCTTGGGTTCTCCTATATATTTATCCACTCCCTTGGTGATTCTGTAGTGGTAGACCAGATTTAGCGGTCTTGCATGATCACATTCTGTGGGTTCGATACTAGAGCGGACCTCTTATTACTCGATATGGTTGATTTTGAGATTATCCTGGGCATGGATTAGCTATCTCCTTATCATTCCATCTTGGATTACCATGCCAAGACGGTTACTTTTGCCATGCTTGAGTTTCCTAGGCTGGAGTGGAGAGGTTCCTCGGTTAGTGCAGCCAGTAGAGTTATTTCCTTCCCGACGGCTCGACATATGGTCGAGAAGGGTTGACTAATGCTCCAGTAGCATTTATGGATTTGATGAATAGGGTGTTTAGGCCGTATATTGATTCTTTTGTCATCGCATTCATTGATGACATCTTGATTTACTCACGTAGCCTGGGAGAGCACGAGCAGCATTTGAGAGTTGTGCTCCAGACTCTGCGAGAACAGAAGCTATATGCTAAGTTCTCCAAGTGTGAGTTCTGGTTGGATTCCGTGGGACTCTTGGGACATGTAGTATCCGGAGAGGGTATCAAGGTTGATTCTAAGAAGATTGAGGTAGTTCAGAGTTGGCCACGTCCTACTACAGCTACAGAGATCAGGAGTTTCTTGGGTCTAGCAGGCTACTATCGGCGATTTGTGGAGGGCTTTTTAACCCATTGCAGCCCCATTGACCAAGTTGACTCAGAAGAATGCTCCATTTTGGTGGTCCGACGAGTGTGAGGCGAGCTTCCAGAAGCTCAAGACGGCATTGACCTCAGCAACAGTTCTGGTATTGCCATCCGATTTCGGGATTTACACAATGTATTGCAACGCTTCACGTGTTGGCTTGGGGTGTGTGTTGATGCAGGAAAGTAGAGTTATTGCTTATGCTTCGCGCCAGCTGAAGGTTCATGAGAAGAATCATCCGGTGCACGATTTGGAGTTGGCAGCGATTGTTCATGCTCTTAAGATTTGGAGGAATTACTTGTATGGGGTGTCTTGTAAGGTTTATACAGACCACCCGCAGTTTGGAGCACTTGTTCAAGAAAAGGGATCTTATTTTGAGGCAACGCAGGTGGCTTGAGTTGTTGAAGGATTATGATATCACCATCCTTTATCATCCGGGTAAGGCGAATGTAGTAGCAGATGCTTTGAGCAGGAAGGCGGAGAGTATGGGTAGTTTGGCTTTCATTACAGCGGAGGAGAGACCTCTAGCCTTGGACATTCATCCCCTGGCTAATCGCTTGGTAAGATTAGATCTTTCAGAGCCTCGTCGAGTTCTTGCACATGTAGTGGCTCAGTCTTCGTTATTGGGGGAGATTAAGGCTCGGCAGCATGATGATCCATTCTTGGCAGAGCTACGAGAGACAGTGGTTCAGGGTGGTGCCAATGAGGTTACTATTGGTGAGGATGGTGTTCTAAGACTTCAGGGTCGGTTGTGTGTTCCTAATGTTGATGGCTTGAGGCAGAGGATTCTAGAGGAGGCACACGGTTCACGGTATTCTGTTCATCCTGGTGCTATGAAGATGTATCGTGATCTGAAGCAGCATTTCTGGTGGAGGCGGATGAAGAAAGACATTATGGAGTATGTGGCTAATTGTCTTAACTGCCAGCAGGATAAGTATGATCATTAGAGGCCAGGGGGCCTACTTCAGCAGATGCCCATTACTGAGTGGAAGTGGGAGCGCATCACTGTGGACTTCGTGGTTGGGTTGCCTCGGACCTTGCGGAAGTTTGACGCGGTTTGGGTCATTGTGGATAGATTGACCAAATCGGCGCATTTTATTTCGGTGTGTACTACTTATACTTCTGAGAGGCTAGCCCAGATTTACATTTTAGAGATAGTCCGGTTGCATGGTGTGTCGGTGTCTATTATATCAAATCGAGGTCCTCAATTCACCTCGCACTTCTGGAGAGCATTACACAGAGAGACAGGTACTCAGATAGACCTCAGCACAACATTTCATCCGCAGACTGATGGTCAATCGGAGCATACGGTTCAGATATTGGAGGACATGCTCAAAGCATGTGTCATTGATTTTGGGGGTCAGTGGGACCAGTTCTTGCCTTTGGTCGAGTTTGCTTACAATAATAGTTATCAGTCCAGCATTGAGATGGCTCAATTTGAGGCTTTATATGGTCGGCGATGTCGTTCTACTATCGGGTGGTTTGAGCCTGGCGAGGCTAAGTTATATGGCACGGACCTGGTGAGAGATGCCTTGGAGAAGGTGAAGTTGATTCAGGAGAGGCTCCGCACAGCACAGTCCAGACAGAAGAGCTATGCAGATCAAAGGGCACGTGACGTGTCATTTATGGAGGGAGATAAGGTTCAGCTGAAGGCTTCGCCGATGAAGGGCATTATGAGATTTGGAAGAAGGGCAAGCTGAGCCCGAGGTCTATAGGTCCTTTCGAGGTATTGAGGCGTGTTGGGAGAGGTTACCTATGAGCTTTCTCTACCTCCCCACTTATCGGGAATCCTTCCGGTCTTTCCTGTATCCATGCTCCAGAGGTATCACACCGACTTCTCTCACATGGTTGATTTCTGCACTATTCAGTTGGATGAGAGATTGGGCTACGAGGAGGAGACTGTTGCCATTATTGACAGACCGGACCGCCAGTTGAGGTCGAAGAGAGTTTCTGCGGTGAAGGTCCAGTGGAGAGGCCAACCAGTTGAGGAGGCGACTTGGGAGTCCGAGCAGGACGTGCGGAGCAGATATCCACACTTATTCAGCACTTCAGGTATGATTCTAGACCCGTTCGAGGACGAACGTTTGTTAAGAGGTGGAGAATGTAACGATCTGACCGGTCGTTTTGCGTATTCGGACCCCGTTCCCCTAAATAAGACTTCCTGTAGAGGCTTTCAGTGATTCATGACTTGCGGGGACGGGTGGTTTGGGATTCGGAGGTGTATATGGTAATATAGGAACACTTGATTCCTTAAGATTTGGCTTTAAGGCCAAGTTTAACTTCGGTCAACATTCGGAGTAAACAATCTCGAAATCGAGTTTCGCCGATTCCAGTGGCTTCGTATGATGATTTCGGACTTGTGCGTATCTCCGGAATGTGTTTTGGATGACCCGGGAGCGTTTCGACGCCAAATAGCGAAAATAGAGTTTCCTTAAGTTCATAATTTAGGTTGGAACGTGTTTTTGAGTTATCAAGGTCCGAAAGGAATTCCGAAATTGGGAATAGTTCCGTTATGTCATTTATGACTTGCTTGCAAAATTTGGCGTCATTTCGAGTATTATAGGTCGGTTCGGCGCATTGAAACCGAATGCAAGAACTTGAAAATTCTTAAGTTTGATTATAGGGGTTTTGAGGAGTGATTTTGAGTTTTAGCGTGGTTTTGGGTGTTCCGAAGGCTCGAGCAAGTCCGTAATATGATTTAGGACTTGTTGGTATATTTGCACGGGGGTTCGGGTGGGCCCAGGTGCCTCCCGAACACCAAACGGGGCCAAAAACCAGTAGTTTCAGCTTCTGGTGCACCAGGTCTGGTGTGACCACAGGTGCGGTTGCCCAGGTCGCAAGTGCGAGACCTCTCCTGCGGTCGAGGCCTCGCAGGTGCGATTCCCAGGAGGAAAGTCCTACCTTCGCAGATGCCGACCCTTCTTCGCAGGAGCGGGTCCGCTGGTGCGGAATTTCTACCGCAGGTGCGATCCCCAGGCTCCTTTCCAAAATCCGCAAATGCGACCAATGGCTCACAGGTGCGGGACCGCAAGTGCGGTCCTCGAGCCGTAGATGCGAGGTCACTGAAGGCAGTGAGCCCATTTAATTCGGGACTCAACCATTTTTCACCACTTTATTCTCTTCCATTGTCGATTTTGAGAGCTTTCAAGAGGGTATTCGGCGTAGCTACTAAAAGGTAAGTAATTTCCATTTAAATGTTAGATTATTACACTAAATCTTAGGTATATTAACACCTAATTAGTGGAAATCAAAGGGATTAGGGTGAAAACATAGGGTTGATGAAATTTAGGGAATTTCACCACTAATCTACCATGAAATCATGTAAAAACTATATATTAATGACCCTTAGGCCATGGGTGAGTGTTTTCTTCGAATATTTCCGGAATCCGAGCATGTGGGCCCGGAGGTGTATTTTGGGATTTCTTCAAGAAAGATGAATTAGCTAAGCTTAAGAAAATTTCATACTTTTGAGTGTATATTAACGTACTTAATTAATATTTGACTAGTTTCGAGTCCTCGGGTGTAGAGTTTGGAGTTCCGGGCGCGTTCTTGACCCGGGAAGTAGGTTCTACGCGAGGTGAGTCTCTTTTCTAGCCTTGTAAGAGGGAATTGTCCCCATAGGTAATTATAAATGATTGAATTGTCCTTATTCGCGGGGGCTACGCACACACGAGGTGACGAGAGTCCGTGCGTAGCTACTACTATGTTATGCCGGGTAGTCTTTAGGACTCACAAGAATGCTTATAAGCCTTACTTATATCCCTGCATGTATTCCTAAGCGATTATTATCCTTGAAACTAGCATGAAAAAATGGAAGGTTACATTAAATCTTGTTGTTGCCATGATTCTTGTCTTTCCAAGTAAGAATTCCATATTTCCTGAATTTCTTGACAATTATTTGTATTATACGAGCACCTGTGTCGCATGTATGATTTGTGAGCGGGGTAGCCTTATATTATGTCAACCACGTCGCACGATCGATTCGCGAGCGGGGTAATAGATGCATCTATGGTTCGAGCCGTTCGGCCCTTCGGCAATGCACATTTAAATTATCGCGACACTTCGGCCGTACGCCTCGGCATATGCGCTGCCTCAGATTAAGATCCCTCTGCTTGAACTAGTGCTGCAAGCTGCGGTGGTATGAATAAACCTCACAGTATACCCCATACAAGTAGTGCCTCCAAATCTTAAGAGCATGCACAATCGCCGCCAACTCTAAATCATGCACAGGGTAATTCTTCTCATGAATCTTCAGCTAGCGTGAAGCATAAGCAATAACTCTCCCTTCCTGCATCAACGCACACCCCAAACCAACGTGTCAAGCATCGCAATACACTGTATATATCCCAGAACTGAAAGGCAATACCAGAACTAGTGCTGAGGTCAATGCTATCTTGAGCTTCTGAAAGCTCGCCTCACACTCGTTGGACAATCTGAACGGGGCATTCTTCTGAGTCAATCTAGTCAATGGAGCTGCAATAAAAGAGGACCCCTCCACAAATCGGCGGTAATAGCCTGCTAGGCCCAAAAAGCTCTTGACCTCAGTAGCTGAAGTAGGACGCGACCAACTCTGAACCACCTCAACCTTCTGAGGATCAACCTTGATACCCTCTCCAGATACCACATGCCCCAAGAATGCCACGGAATCCAACCAGAACTCACACTTGGAGAATTTAGCATATAACATCTCTTCTCGCAAAGTCTGGAGCACAACTCTCAAATGCTGCTCGTGCTCCCCCAGTCTACATGAGTAAATCAAAATGTCATCAATGAAGACGATGACAAATGAATCAATATAAAGCCTGAACACCCTATTCAGCAAGTCCATGAATGTTGCTGGGGCATTAGTCAAACCAAAGGACATTACCAGGAACTCGTAGTGGCCATACCTCGTGCGAAAAGATATCTTCGGGACATCTGAGGCCCGAATCCTCAACTGATGATATCCCGATCTCAAATCGATCTTCGAAAACACCCTAGCACCATGCAACTGGTCAAACAAATCATCGTTGCACGACAAAGGATACTTGTTCTTAATGGTGACCTTGTTCAACTGGCGGTAATCAATACACATCCGCATGGACCCATCCTTCTTCTTCACGAATAGAATTGGAGCACCCCACGGCGATACACTCGGTATGATGAACCCGTTAGCCAACAACTCCTCAAGATGATTCTTCAACTCGTTCGGAGCCATACGGTACAGAGGAATAGATATACGCTGGGTGTCTGGAGCTAAATCAATGCAGAAATCAATATCACGATCCGGAGGCATGCCTGGAAGGTCCGAAGTAAATACATCAGCAAAATCTCGAACAACTACCACTGAATCAATCGACGGAGACTCGGCGGTGGCGTCCCGCACATAAGCGAGGTAGGCCAGACACCCTTCTCGACCATATGCCGAGCCTTCAGGAATGAAATAACCCGGTTGGCTGCACTAACTGAGAAACTTCTCCACTACAGCCTAGGAGACTCTTGCATGGCTAAAGTAACTATCTTGGCATAGCAATCTAGCATGGCATGATAAGGACATAGCCAATCCATGCCTAAAATAATTTAAAAATCAACCATGTCGAGCAATAAGAGATTCGCTCGAGTGTCGAACCCGCCGAATGTAACCATGAAGGACCGGTAAACCCAGTCTACCACCACAGAATCGCCCACAGGAGTGGACAAACATATAGGAGAACCCAAGGACTCACGAGGGACATCTAGAAAGTGAGAAAATAAGACCAAAACATAGGAATAAGTGGATCGTGGATCAAATAACACCGATGCCTCTCTACCACATACTGTAATAATACCTGTGATCACAGCGTCTAAGGCCACTGCATCTGATCGGGCTGGAATAGCATAGAATCTAGCTGGAGCACCGGAAGACTGAGCCTCGCCAGAATGAACAGGAGCTGGCTGACCCCCCCCCCTGACTGGCCTCCACCTCTAGGATGACCCCCTGACGGCTGGTGCTGGACCCATAGGCTGATAATCATGTTGCACCACTTTGCCCCAAATCCTGGGACAATGCCTCTTCATATGACATGGATCCCCACACTCATAACAACCTCCGGGTATCATAGCATGTTGCCCTGAAAAGGAACCCTGAATGGCCGGAGAGTGATGTGTACTCTCTAGCATAGCACTTAAGTAGGGACTGGGGAATCTCGGATAACCGGAATAACCACTTGGGTGAACTCTTAATGGCTGGAGGGCGGTAGGAACGCTCTGGCATGCCGCTGAAATGAGCCCTCGGGGGAACACCTCGGGGAGGTGGTGAGGGTGCTGAATATGGAGGCCTGCTGGGCTGACCTCTACTGAACTGACCTCTGCCCCTAACCGGGGCACCTCTGAAATTCCTGGAGAATCTGGCTCTCTTGTCCTGCTGACCCTGCTCTCTTCCTCTCAATCGATAGCCCTCAATCCGACGAGCTATCTCAACCACCAGCTGATAGGGAGTCCCCATCTCCACCTCTCAGTCCATGTTGGCCCTAATACCAGAGTGCAGCCCTGCTACAAATCTTCGCACTCTCTCAGCATCAGTAGGCAATATCATAAGTGCGTGGTTGTCACTTACATCTGTCCCTGCTCCAATGGCTCAAACTGATAGCGCATCTCTTCCCTCTCATAGGGTGGGATATACCTGTCTAGAAACATCTGAGCGAACTACTCCCAAGCTATGGGAGGAGAATCTGCTGGCCTGCTGAGAATATAGGACTGCCACCATCTGCGAGCTCTGCCCTCTAGCTGGAAGGTAGTGAAGTCCACTCCATGGGACTCTAATATCCTCATATTGTGCAGCCTATCCCTGCACCTGTCAACAAAATCCTGGGCATCCTCGCCTCACTCAGCCTCGAAGACTGGAGGGTGAAATCGAGTCCATCTATCCAATAACTTCTACGGATCACCATCCGCAGCTGGTCTAGGCTCAGGTGCTGCTGCTACATGCTGGACCCCACCCACAGGCAGTGTACCCGGGGTATGATGTAATGCTGCTGCCTGACCTGCAGCCTGGGCGGTAGGAGTCTGGGCCCCCCTCCCGCCTGAGATGTGGCAGGATCTGCTGGAAATAAACCAGCCTGGGACATGGTGTCCATAAACCGCATCATACGGCCCATGATCTCTTGGAAGCCTAGCGCAGTCATAAAGTCCACTGGAGCACGACCTGTTGGGGGCACCTCACCCTGCTCCTCTATAATAGGATCCTCCGGTTGGGGTACAACTGGAATAGCTCGAGGACGCCCTTGTCCCCTACCTAGAGGCAGTTCCCTCCCCCGGCCTCTTCCACGGCCTCGAACAACGGGGGTAGCGGCCCCTCCCGGATCTGGTACATCGGATGCACGCGTCCTCACCATCTGTGAGAGAATAGAAGAATGAGATTTAGTAAACCATTGACTGCTCGATAGAATAAAAAAATAAGGAGAGGTTTTCCTAACACCCTATAGCCTCCCGAAGATAAGTACAGACGTCTCTGTACTGATCCGCAAGACTTTACTAGGTTTTCCCATGACTTGTGAGACCTACGTGAACCTAGTTCTCTGATACCATGTTGTCACAACACAAAATACTAACTTAGGTGGTGATGGCACCCACACCGATGTTAGGCAAGCCCACACTCAGATTACTAAGGATTTTTCCCATATTTGAGTAAACATCCCAACACGTGCCAAGTTTTAAAGTTCAAAACATTAATTAAAAAAAAGTTAGTAAGCCATTTTAAAACAAAAGTAGTCGTAAAGAGGAGTGAGCCAATATATATATACAAACCCGCAAACAAAAATAACCACTACGTGTGTGCCAGGAACTAGTGTCACAAGTCCTACGGGCATACTAACAGAATATACAAAAGATATAATATACAGTCCCACTGTCTGAAAGGAATAGATGGGAAATAAGCAAAAGAAAACGCCATGGTGCTGCCGAGGATTGTTAGGAGAAGCAGCTCACCGTGAAGTCAGGTCCAACTATGATCAGAATCGAGCTCCGGTCTGATAACCAGATGCACCAACCTCAGAACCTGTACAATTAAGTACAGAAGCATAGCATGAGTACATAAACAAATATGTACCTAGTGAGTATCCCACCTAACCTCGAAAAAGTAGTGACGAGAGGTCGACTTGGCACTCACTAAGGTCCAACATAATGATTAGGAGGATAAAATATCAGTAAAAGACATACAAGGATGATAAAAGCAGTAAACATTTAAAATAACAGTAATTTAAATAAATACTGAAAGTAAATATACAATTTGTACTTCATTATTCTTTTCATTCCTTTAAAGATATATTTGACCACTCAAAATCCATAAAAAGAATCCTTAACAATTTAACATGCGCACACAGGATAAGGAAAACCGGTCTGAACCATCATAATGATCATTTATGTGCACTGCCGAGGGTCGAACGGTCCGAACCATAATATATATCTTTCAATCTCGCCGTGGCGTATGTCCCACTCCCATGAGGGTGGGGGTAATAACACTCCGCTCGCGGAATGTAAATTGTGAAGTGCTCACATGCACACACAATCCGCACATTTATTCTTTATAAATTACTTTTCGTGAACAATTACTTAAAATTACCTAAATTCCATGATTTCAGGGAAACAAGCCGCATGTAACTTTAATTCACTAAACATATATTTCATTTCAAGGAAAAACATAAGGCGTGGTGTAGGCCTAACTACCCGGACATAACAATAATAGTCGCTACGTACAGACTCTCATCACTTTGCGCGTACGTAGCCCCCACAACATTAGCACATAGTCATTTAAAGCACCTAGGGGGACAGTTCCCTCTTACAAGGTTATAAAGGAGACTCACCTCGTGTCGAACCTTTCACGACCCAAATTCTAACTCAGGTCGTGATGGCGCCCAACACCGGAATCGGGCAAGCCAACATCAGTTTACTAGCGAGATTACTTTACTTATTTAAATATTTAAGTGCTTGACAAATTTTAGATTTATAATCATTTAAAAAAATGGTCAAGTGATGCAACTTGATTAAATGAACTCAAAAGATCGTTTGCCAACATATGTAATTTAGCCAAAAATATTTGGAAAACCAACTACACGTGCCAAGACCTAGTGTCACAAGTCCACAGGCGACTAGTTGAATATAAAAAGTAGACAAAATAAATATACAATTGTCTGAAAGGGATAGACAAAAATATTCAAAAATAATAGAAACTCCACAATGCTGTTGAGGAACGCTGGGAAGAGCAGCTCACCGTGTAGTCTAGTCCAGTAAGTACTCTCACGATCGCGCTCCGGTATGATAACCAGGTGCACCAACCTCAGAACCTGTACAATTAAGTACAGAAGCGTAACATGAGTACATATAACAAATATGTACCCAGTGAGTATCCCGTCTAAACTCGAAGAAGTAGTGACGATAGGTAGACGTATTACTCACTAGGGTTATTAGCAATAATATAATTAAAAATGTTTAAGCAGGATTAGCAGTTATGGAAACCAAGTAGACATGGAATATCAAGTATATGAACTACCACCTACAACAAGTGTCAAATAACAACATTAATACAAGTCCAAGGCCCCCTACCACATAGAACAATTCATTTGACAATATTAATAAGACTCTCAATCAAATACATAGCATATAGTGGGATTGAGTTGTTGAAGGATTATGATATCACCATTCTTTATCATTCGGGCAAGGCAAATATGGTAGTAGATGCTTTGAGCAGGAAGGCGGAGAGTATGGTAGCTTGGCTTATATTGCAGCAGAGGAGAGACCTCTAGCCTTGGACATTTAGTCCTTGGATAATCTCCTGGTATGATTAGACCATTCAGAGCCTCGTTGAGTTCTTGCACATGTGGTTGCTCAATCTTTGTTATTGGGGGAGATTAAGGCTCGGCAGTATGATGATTCGTGTTTGGCAGAGTTACGGGAGACAGTGGTTTAGGGTAGGGCCAAGGAGGTTACTATTGGGTAGGATGGTGTTCTGAGACTTCAGGTCCGTTTATGTGTTCCTAATGTCGATGGCCTGAGAGGGAGGATTCTAGAGGTGGCACACATTTCTCGGTATTCTGTCCATCCTGGTGCTATGAAGATGTATCGTGATTTGAAGCAGCATTACTAGTGGAGGCGGATGAAGAAGGGCATTGTGGAGTATGTGGCTAGGTGCCTTAATTGCCAGCAGGTTAAGTATGAACACCAGAGGCCATAAGGCCTACTTCACCAGATCCCCATTTGAGAGTGAAAGTGGGAACGCATCACTATGGACTTCGTGGTTGGGTTGCCTCGGACTTTGCGGAAGGTTGACGCGGTTTGGGTCATTGTGGATAGATTGACCAAATCGGTGCATTTCATTCCAGTGGCTACTACATATACTTCTGAGAGGTTGGCACAGATCTACATTCGGGAGATAGTCCGGTTGCACGGTGTGCCGGTGTCCATTATATCAGATCGAGGTCCTCAGTTCACCTCGCACTTCTGGAGAGCATTGCATAGTGAGATGGGTACCCAGATAGACCTCAGCACAACATTTCACCCTCAGACTGATGGTCAGTCGGAGCGTACAGTTCAGATATTGGAGGACATGCTCAGGGCATGTGTGATTGACTTCGGAGGTCAGTGGGACCAGTTCTTGCCTTTGGCCGAGTTTGCTTACAATAATAGTTATCAGTCCAGCATTGAGATGGCACCATTTGAGGCTTTGTATGGTTGGCGATGTCGTTATCCTATCGGGTAGTTTGAGCCTAGCGAGGCTAAGTTATATGGCACCGACCCGGTGAGGGATACTTTGGAGAAAGTGAAGTTGATCCAGGAGAGGCTCCGCACAGCACAATCCAGACAGAAGAGTTACGCACATCAGAGGACGCGTGATGTATCATTTATGGATGGAGATAGGGTCATGTTGAAAGTTTCGCCTATGAAGGGTATTATGAGGTTTGGGAAGAAGGGAAAGCTAAGCCCGAGGTTTATAGGTCCCTTTGAGGTCTTGAGGTGAGTTGGGGAAGTTGCTTATGAGCTGGCCTTACCTCCCATTTTATCAGGAGTTCATCCAGTTTTTCAAGTATCCATGCTCCGGAGGTACCACGCCGACTTCTCTCACGTGGTTGATTTCATCACTATTCAGTTGGATGAGAGGTTGGGCTACGAGGAGGAGCCAGTTGCTATTATTGATAGACAGGATCGCCAGTTGAGGTCCAAGAGAGTTTCTGCAGTGATGGTCCAGTGGAGGGGCCAACTAGTCGATGAAGCGATATGGGAGTCCGAGGAGGACATGCGCAGCAGTTATCCACACTTATTCAGCACTTCAGGTATGATTCTAGACCCGTTCGAGGATGAAAGTTTATTTAAGAGGTGGAGAAGGTAACGACCTGACCGGTCATTTTGTGTTATCAGACCCCGTTCCCCTAAATGAAACATACCATAGCGGTTTATTGTGATTTATGATTTGCGGGGGCAGGTGGTCTGGGATTCAGATGTTTAGAGAAATATTGGAAAACTTGGTTCCTTAAGGTTGGCCTTTAAGGACAAGTTTGACTTCGGTCAACATTTTGAGCAAACGAGCTTGAAATCAAGTTTCAACGATTCCGATAGCTTCGTATGATGATTTCGGACTTGGGCGTATGTTCGGAATGGGTTTTGGATGACCCAGGCACGTTTCGGCGCCCAATATCAAAATAAGAATTTCCTTAAGTTAATATTGTGGTTTGGGACGTGTTATCGTGGTCTGAATGGAAATTCGAGACCGGGAATAGTTCTGTTATGTCATTTATGACTTTCCTGCAACTTTGGTGTCATTTCGAATAGTATAGGTCGGTTCGGCGCATTGTTAGCGAATTCTAGAACTTTAAGTTCAAAGTTTGATTCAATTTGGTTTTGGGGCCGAATTTTTAGTTTCGTTGTTGTTTTTCATGTTTCGAAAATTCGAGTGAGTCAGTATTATGAATACAGACCTGCCAGTGCCTTTGGACGGGGTCCCGAGGGGCTCGGGTGAGTTTCAAACCCCTCAGAGTTAAATTCAAAAACCAGATTTTTCACTGACTGGTTTCCTTCAGTGCGATCGCAGGTGCAATTATGCGATCACATAGAAGGAACTGGGCAGGGGTGGTAAATGCTCTGTGCGTTTGCACAATAGGCACCGCGATCGTGATGGGTTGGGATCCTGACCCAGTGCGATCGCACACCCCACCCGCATTCGTATAAGAGCGTAGCCTTGGGCCAACCCAGCTACTCCTTACCCTGTGCGTTCGCAAGGCTCTCTCCGCGTTCGCACAGAAGGCCCATGAGGGCCTGGTCACTTAAAGCTTTGTGATCGCACTGCCCAGGCTGCGATCTCATAGAGGAGACCACTGGGCAGTGTGTTTTTATAGCGGGATTTAATTCATTTCCCTCATCTTCTTCTTCTTCCTTGGGACAATTTTCAGCATTCAAGAGAGGAAAACGACCTAGTTATTGAAGGTA
Organism: Nicotiana paniculata; assembly: GCA_005239505.1. Lineage (NCBI taxonomy): Eukaryota > Viridiplantae > Streptophyta > Magnoliopsida > Solanales > Solanaceae > Nicotiana > Nicotiana paniculata. The sequence continues at coordinate 3,572 of ML357823.1, read as the reverse complement.
AGTAAATTCTACCCTAATATTAGTTTCATGCATGGATTACAAGCTAAATTAACTACCTAATTAGTGAAAAAATTAGGATTTGGGGTAGTAACCTAGGGCTTTTGAAAATGTAGAAAATTACCCGTTAATTAGCTATGAAATCAATTAAAAATCATGTATTAATGATCCTTAGGCTATGGGTGAGTGTTTCCTTCGAGAATTTTTGGAATCCGAGCATGCGGGCCCGGGGTTGGATTTTAGGATTTCTTCAAGAATGATGAATTTGGCTATGTAGTAGGAGAATTTCATTCTTTGAGTATAAATTGATATATTTGTATAACATTTAGCTAGTTTCTAGTCTGTGGGTGTCGAGTTTGGAGTTTCGGGCGCGTTCTTGACCCGGAAAGTAGGTTCGACACGAGGTGAGTCTCCTTTCTAACCTTGTAAGAGGGAACTGTCCCCCTAGGTGCTTTAAATGACTATGTGCTAATGTTGTGGGGGCTACATACGCGCAAAGTGATGAGAGTCTGTACGTAGCGACTATTATTGTTATGTCCGGGTAGTTAGGCCTACACCATGCCTTATTTTTTTTCTTGAAATGAACTATATGCTTAGTGAATTAATGTTACATGCGGATTGTTTCCCTCAAATCATGGAATTTATGTAATTTTAAGTAATTGTTCACGAAAAGTAGTTTATAAAGAATAAATGTGCGGATTGTGTGTGCATGTGACCGCTTCGTAATTTACATTCCGCGAGTGGAGTGTTATTTCCCCCACTCTCATGGGAGCGGGACGCACGCCACAGCGAGATTGAAAGATAAATATTATGGTTCGGGTCGTTCGACCCTCGACAGCTCCCAAAAATGATCATTATGATGGTTCTGACAGGTTGTCCTTATCCTCTGTGCGCATGTTAAATTGTTAAGGATTCTTTTTATGGATTTTGAGTGGTCAGATATATTTTTAAAGGAAAGAAAAGAATAATGAAGTAGAAGTTGTATATTTACTTCCAGTATTTATTTACTGTTATTTTAAATGTTTACTGCTTTTATCATCCTTGTATATCTGTTACTGATATTATATCTTGCTAATCATTATGTTGGACCTTAGTGAGTGTCAAGTCGACCTTTCGTCACTACTTCTTCGAGGTTAGGCGGGATACTCACTGGGTACATATTTGTTTATGTACTCATGCTACGCTTTTGTACTAAATTATACAGGTTCTGAGGCTGGTGCATCTGGTTATCAGACCGGAGCTCGATTCTGATCATAGTTGGACCTGACTTCACGGTGAGCTGCTTCTCCTGACAATCCTTGGCAGCACCATGGAGTTTTCGTTTGCTTATTTCCCGTCTATTCCTTTCAGACAGTGGGACTGTATATTATATCTTTCGTATATTCTGTTAGTATGCCCGTAGGACTTGTGACACTAGTTCCTGGCACACACATAGTGGTTATTTTGGTTTGCGGGTCTATATATATATATATATATATATATATATATATATATATATATATATATATATTGGCTCACGTTTTTGGTTAAAAATGTCTTACTATCTTTTTCAATTAATGTTTTGAACTTTAAAACTTGGGACGTGTTGGGATGTTTACTCAAATATGTGAAAAATCCTTAGTAATCTGAGTGTGGGCTTGCCTAACCCCGGTGGGGGCACCATCACAACCTGAGTTAGTATTTTGGGTCGTGACATACTGCCTTCAAATTGAAGTCCCTTGAATTCAAAGGTAGAGTAAGCTTTATTCATTTAAAAACTATTCCTCTTTTGGCACAATTATCCCTTGCTCTTAGGGGAGACTATATTCTGGAATCAAGACATCACATTACTAGGTTCTCTAGGTCTTTTTGTGCGCTGGAAAATCTCTATTTGGATAACCGTAGCGCCAAGGTAAATGTTTCATAACTTAACCGTAATGCATTTTCATATATGGATTTTGTGCTATGAGCCAACCTTTAATTTGGGATATTTTTTCTAGATATTGGCTGCAAGTGCGGGTCAAGTACCAACTAGTCTTCCCTTTCATGTTGACTGTGTGAAACATCTTTACCTCGATGATCTTTATCATAGTGAATTATATTTCGTCTCTTGTGTTTTGTGCTTGATGAAAAGCTTCCCATGTTTGGAATATCTGGAATCAAGGTTCTTACTTAGTTATCATAGGTCTTTTCTTTTGTGTTCTTACTGAATTATATTTCGTCGCTTGTGTTCTTACTTAAACATCTCCATTTGTTTTTTTATTCTTAGGTGGATAATAGTGAGGTACTTTTGGCTCTGGATTACATTGACTTGGAAGAAAGGTTTGGCGATACAACATTCAACAACCTTAGAGTCATTGTGATTAGGATTATTCGACGGATAAATCCTCACATGCAACTGCTCAAGCTTCTTTTGGCGAAGTCTCCGGCTCTTTTGAGAATCAAAATTGAGGCATTAACCTATGAAGATAGTGAAAGTATCAAAGAACTAACTGAGCGGCCAGAATTTCAGTGTGCATCACCTGAAGCAAAAATTATTTTAAAAGTTCAAATTAAGTAGTACTGGTGTATGTCGTGTGTTAATTTTGTGTTAAACACTATTCTCTTAATTTTCTGTTAATATTATGTTACTATTATGTTAATGCCATTTTGTGTTGCAACTTCTGCTATTTATCTTGCAAATTTTGTTGTTTGTCTGTTAGTAGACAGCTTAATGTTTCCCTCTCATTTTTTTGTCACCAAAAAAGAAGAGACAAGTAATTTGATATGGGTTTACTCTTGTAATATTTGTATGAAACGTAACCAAAACTAATTGTGGCAGTTGCAATGGAGGTTTTTAAATTGCCATAAACTGAAAAAATACTGCCACAATATAAATAATAAAATATAAAATTAAAAAAATCTGACAAAATAACTGCCACAATATTTTCAACAGTGTAGGTATTAATTTTTTTCTCTAAGGGTTGTGATTGTTAATAAATGATACGAAGGAGTAAAAAAAACTGCCACAATATGTCCATTCAGATTCTCTTCTCAAGGTAGTTATAAAACTAACTGATTTCCTTTAAAACTAACTGATTTCCTTTCCGTATATAAAATAGAAGTATAGATTGGACAAATAGATATTTTCAATACAACTAAGCACACAGTTTTTCAGTTAGTATAAATACTTTATGATAATCATCGTGTAAGGAATAAATTAGTTTTCTATTTTATTGGACAATAAAAAAAATTAAAATTTAATTTTATTTATCAAGATTCTAATATAAATATTTTATGTAGAAAATGAGGTTAAGTTTGAATGATAATCACCGTGTATGACCTTAACGTATGAAACTATATAAACTACTATTATATTACTATGTGTGAACAACTAATTTTTGACCACGCCCAAATTCTATACTATTTTTGTTGTAAATATTAATTTTAGGTCTAATCTTAATATTTTAAATTTTCATCTTACTCTTAATAGGTTTTATTTAAGAAAAATTAAAAATAACAAAAATATTCACATTCTTAGAATATAAGATCTGTTTCCTATGTTTAAATAGAAGAATATATATATATATATATATATATATATATATATATATATA
>ML357822.1:0-11736 GCA_005239505.1 Nicotiana paniculata | reverse complement strand
ATCCTGAAAAAATGTACATGTTTGCATTAGTTTTTTCAAAATAGTATATGAACAATATATTTCCTTAGAAAAAAAATGGCAACGTGATGCAGAAAGCATCAAGATCCGAGGAAGGGCCGCACCTAAGAGTGTGATGTAAATAACCTACTCTAATACAAATATTAATGACTGCTTTAACTGCTTTCACGGCTCGAACCCCTTGCTCCAAGGCTCCCCTTCAATATATTTCTTGAAGAACCTTGAATTTATTCATGTTTCAAAGCTTTCTTTCAACTCCATCTTTTTCTTTTTGTTCTAACGTTTGATAGTAAATGTGAATGATTGTAGAGGTGCAAGCTAGAGAATGCAAAGCAGAAAGCAATACATTCACTGGAGTATGCATTTCCAAACTACCATGCAGAGAAGCTTGTCTCAGTGAGGGATTTACTGATGGTCATTGTAGCAAAATCCTCAGAAGGTGCCTATGCACTAAGCCATGTGTGTTTGATGAGAAGATGATCAAAACAGGAGCTGAAACTTTGGCTGAGGAAGCAAAAACTTTGGCTGCAGCTTTGTTCGAAGAAGAGATAATGGATAACTAATTAGTGATTAGAAGAAAGGATTAATCTAGTGTCACACATAATGAAGTGCTGCCTTTCTTAAAAGTGTAGCTAATGTTGTGTTCTGATTGGCTTTTAGTAGCCTTTTGTTACCCTTTAAATAAGTGTGGCACGTCAATCCTTTTTGAATCTTGTACCAAGTTTATGTATGTTTTAATAAAAAATGATCTTCTATGGTCATTTCAATCTCATTATATTCCAAGCACAAAACTTCATTATTTTCTTTCTTCATTATTGAAAGGCGATAAAAAAAATATAGGAGACCTTTTTTTTTTCAAGAACCACCTTATCGGTGTGGGGTCAGGCATGACCACAACGTATATATATCACAAAAGAAGAGAACATAGAAGATGACATAAACCTTTGCTTTTAGGTACCATGATAATTATTGAGCACACTAAAATCTATTGGATGGGTTTCATATTCATGAAAAGCCGGGATTGAAACATGTTATGAAACTAAGATAACAATTATTTCTAATAATAAGAAAGAGTTAAGGGCCTCCAACGCCTATAAATAAAAGCTTCTTTCAGTCTCTATTTGGTAAAGGGAGACGGAGAGGAACTTAGAAGTCGGCAGTTCATTCTTCTTCATTTCATCATTTTATTGTGTTGTTCTGTTCATAGGTCTCAAGCCCTTCTTAGAAAGCCCTCTTCCCTCTCCTTAAGTTAAGAAAAAAAGAATGTCGCTTGATTGAACATTGTAAGAACCTTTCTAACTGACACCCCAGTCATAATGCCACCCACATCTTTTTTCTTTTGAACAAGCCTTCTAAATCCAAATTATTTTATTTGAGTTCATAATAACTGGCAGGTTTCATTAATGAATAGAAAAGCGAAGGACTGCCATCTGCTAGCATTGTGGTTTTCCATTGATTCTTTATCAGTGGCCCACCCTTTCGTTGAACCTTGTCACAAATACAAAGTGATGGTAGAATGAAAATTTTCTACTGGATAGTTGTACCAAAAGGAAACCTGCTGAAGACGACTTCTCCTTTACAATTTGATAAAAGTGAACCACACAGTGTACAACTATCATGTTATTGCTATCCATAATCAAAAGTGAAATCCGTTGTTCCTTTAGTCGGAAAGTTGGGTAGATCATCAATATCATTCTTCAAAAGTTTTAGCTGCTAAAGGAAGAGCTAAATCCCGTATGAAGAGTAAATCCTGCTTTGTATGCTCTCCCATGTTAGCAAGAAACTTCTATATGCTATTAACTTCTCTATAACAGTGCTGAGACAAAAAATTGCCCAAAACCATCAACTCCAATATTAAAAATAGAAGACTTAACCTAAATAGTTGTCCGACCAACCGCTAAAACTGTGGGACTTGTTCACATACTCAACAATCTTCTGTTTGAATTAAGTTTCACATGGCCATCATCATTCATGGGCTAATTTCGAGATTAACTGTGCCACCTACATGATCCGTATTTTAGTCACCAAAGCCCATAAGAGAGGTTGTGCATGTGTTTTTGAAGCAACGGGTAGATGTGGTTCAAACTGGCCTATAGACAGGTAAAGGTACTAAGCGGGGCCACGCCTAAAGCGGTATGGGAACATTGTCTATGTGTCTTGAACTAGTCAAACAGTATGAGAACATGCCTAAAGCCTAAGTTTTAGAGTTGATGTATCGTGGTTTTGAATATTTTTATTTATGTAACATATTAAAATGAAGACAATTGAAATAGGATGTCAAATAGGCGGGTTGGTCGATTTTGTGCGGGTCAAAATGAGTTGAGTTGGTGACCCGCCCAAAAGTTATTTGGGCAAAATTGCGCGGGGCACCCTATTTGGTCGCCCCCGTTTAACCTATACCCGCTTTATTAGAACTTTTAACTTGTACCCACTTTTTAAATAACTTCAGCCCTTTTTTCCTCGTTGAGCTGAAGTTCGCCAGTTAAGCTGAAGTTCGCCAGTTACAAAGACAAAACTTCAGCATACGGGGCTGAAGTTCCCTAGTTACAAAGACAAAATTTCATCTCTAGAGCTGAAGTTTCCCAGTTACAAACTTCAGCTCTAGAGCTGAAGTTCCCCAGTTATAAAGACAAAAACTTCAGTAGTAGAGCTGAAGTTCCCCAGTTACAAAGACAAAAACTTTAGCTCTAGAGCTGAAGTTCTCCAGTTACAAAGACAAAAACTTCAGCTCTAGAGCTGAATTTCCCCAGTTACTAGAGCTGAAATTCACCAGTTACAAAGACAAAAACTTAAGTTCTAGAGCTGAAGTTAGTTCCCCAGTTACAAAGACAAAAACTTCAGCTCTAGAGCTGAAGTTCGCAAGCTACTTCAGGCCCGTCTACTAGAATGCTGAAATTTTGCGTGATTGCCTTTGCTACTTCAGTCCCGTATGCTGAAGTTATGCGAAAAAACGGGTACGAATGTAATTTTTTTTACAAAGCGGGTATAAATTAAAACGTGACACAAAAAGTGGGTACGGATGCAAAAGCCCCCAGTAATGAGCTAGGTCAAAATGAGCTAAAATTTGGTCATAGCCAAACTCGCCCAACTCTTCCCAAGCTTTAATTAATATGAGCTATTTTCTTATGAGTTGTGTAATTACTAAAAAAGACTTTTTTTTTGTTATATTCAAATATAACGTATCAACCAAAACAAATCAAAGATATATTAGCAAAGTTACTCATGGGTCAATTTGGGCTAAAACCCCAACTTTAAATAGGTTGAAATGGGTGAAGTCAAGATGGTTGAGTTTAATAAATGGGCGGATCAATAACAACCCTACCTTGGGCGGGTTATTTAAGCTTGGAGCCCTAAATTTTCAACAATAATTTCATATCGAAAACGATGAAGAACCACAGACTGATAACTTTCATATTGGATAATAAGCTCAAGTATTTGATGAGCTTATATTATTAGAAATTTTTAAAACCACGCAACAAGCTTGGATGTAAATGTAATATTGCAAACTACGAGTGAGATTAGTGTTATGAGGTTAAACTTGAGGTACGGTCCCTAAAAATTAAAATTAAAAGACAATTTAAAGAAGTTAGAGATTATTTCAACTTTGATAGTACCAATAAATGAAGTTTGCCTTTAATAATTGTGGTTCCATTCTATTGGTTGGTAATAGTTGGCAATAACTTTGTGCCTATTGTGATATTTGATGAAAGATCTTATTTGGAGCCAAAGCTTGGAAATAGGTGGAGGAGATTAAAAAAGCTCATGTAGCACACTTGGAGCCTAAGGCTCTTTTCTCATATAAAAGGAGGACCTCTTTCACTTCTTTAGATACACCAACAAAGAGGGAAAGAAAGAGTGAGGCATCACGGTCAGGGTAAAAGAAAATAGTCTGTGAAGAAAAATAGAGAGTGTGAGCGATATTGTAGTGAGATGTGAATATCAAAAGAGGGTTATTTCTTTTGAGTATTGTAGTGGACTTTGTAGTATTTTACTCGGGCCTACAAAGTGTAAAATTCCTTACTATTGTGATATCAGTTATCCCTCTCGGGGTCGTGGTCTTTTTTCCTTATTCAGAAGGGTTTTCAACATAAAACTTTTGTTGTCTCTGTCACTCTTTTATTATTGTTGATTGTCGTATCTCGGTGCTATGTTATTATTCCACTTTTATTATTGTGAATATTATTTATGTGGGAGGTTTATTTTTAATAACTGGTATCAGCTGCATAGATTCTGCTCATAGGTAGAAATATTATTCACGGTTGGTGGTACTATACTCGGTAAAAAAAATGTCCGGAGTAAAGTACGAGGTAGAAAAATTCAACGGATATAGCGATTTCTCAACATGGAAAAGAAGGATGAGGGATCTGCTCATCCAACATGGATTAAACAAGCTACTAAATGCTGATGCCAGAAAGCCTGATACCATGAAAGCCAAGGATTGGGCTGAATTGGATGAAAAGGCTACTAGTGCAATCAGGTTACACTTATCAGATGATGTGGTAAACAACATCATTGATGAAGATACTGCATGTGGTTTTTGGACATGGTTGGAAAGCCTATACATGTCCAAAACGATGACAAATAAATTGTACCTGAAGAAGAAGTTATACGCCCCACACATGGGTGAAAGTACGATTTTTTGTTATATTCAAATATGTTTAACGGACTAATCACACAGCTCGCCAACCTCGGAGTGAAAATCGAGGAAAAAGATAAAGTCATCTTGTTGTTGAAATCGTTGCCATCTTCGTACAATTATTTGGCAAGAACCATCCTGCACGGTAAGACTATCATTGAGTTGCAAAACATCACATTGGCTCTTCTACTCAATGAGAAGATGATAAAAGAAGCTTGAAAATCAAGGACAATCTCTCATCACAGAAGGTAGAGGCAGGAGTTACCAAAGGAGTTCAAGCAATTGTGGTAGATCTGGAGCTTGTGGGAAGTCCAAGAACCCATACAAGTCAAAAGCCAAAAATTGCTACAATTGCGATCAACCATGTCACTTCAAAAGAGACTGCCCAAATCTAATGAAGGGCAAAGGTGAAAGCAGTGGCCAGAAGAATGACGACAACACAACTTCCACGATGCAAAACAATTATAATATTGTTCCTTCATAAATGACAAAGAGTAATGCATGCACTTGGTAGGTCCAGAGTCGAAATTGGTGGTTGGCACATCGGCATCTAAGCATGCCACACCGGTAAGAGATATTTTTTTGCAGATACGTAGCAGGTGATTTTTGCACTGTGAGAATGGGTAACAAACTTACTCAAAGATTGCGGGTATTGGTGACATTTGTATCAAGACAAATGTCGGATGCACATTGGTTCTAAAGGACGTGCGGATGTACCTAATTTGCAGATGAACTTGATCTCGGAATTTCTTTGGACCGAGATGGGTACGAGAACTATTTTAAAATAAAAAGCGGAGACTCACCAAAGGATCATTGGTGATTGCAAAGAGAGTTGCTCGTGGCACGTTGTATAGGACAAATAGAATTGAACGCGGCACAAGATGAGATTTCTGTAGATTTGTGGCACAAAAAAATGGGTCATATGAGAGAGAAGGGATTGCAGATTCTTTCCAGAAAATCACTCATTTCTTATGCCAAAGGTATAATGGTAAAACCTCGTGACTACTGTTTATTTGGTAAGTAGCATAGAGTCTCATTTCAGACGATCTGAAAGAAAATTGAATATAGTTGATTTGGTATATTATGATGCTTGGGGTACCATGGAAATTGAATTGATGGGAGGTAACAAATATTTTCTTACTTTTATTGATGATTCTCCACGAAAATTGTGGGTTTATATTTTGAAAACCAAAGATTAGATGTTTCAAGTTTTCCAGAAGTTTCGTGCTCTGGTGGAAGGGGCGACATGCCAAAGACTAAAGCGTCTCCGAAGTGACAATGGAGATGAGTAAACTTCAAGAGAATTTGAAGAGTATTGTTCAAGTCACAGAATCAAACATGAAACGACAGTTCCTGGAAACCCACAACACAATGCGTAGCTGAGAGGATGAACCGCACCATTGTTGAGAAGGTAAGAAGCATGCTCAGAATGCTAAACTGCCTAAGTCATTCTGGGGTGAAGCAATTCAGACAACCTGTTATCTGATCAATAGGAGTCCATCAGTTCCATTGGAGTTTGACATCCCAGAGAGAGTTTGGACCAACAAGAAGGTGTCCCACTCGCATCTAAAGGTGTTCAATTGCAGAGCTTTTGCACATGTACTAAAGGAGTAGAGAACAAAGGTGGATGATAAAACTTTTCCCAGCATATTCATCAGATATGTATATGAAGAGTTCGGATACAGATTGTGGGATCCTGTAAAGAAGAAGGTCATCAGAAGCAGAGATGTGGTCTTCTGAGAAAGTGAAGTTGGAACTCCTAATGATTTGTCAGAGAAGGCCAAGAATGGTATAATCCCTAACCTTGTTATCATTCTTTCTACTTATAACAATCCCATAAGTGCAGAAAGTAGGGCCGACTAGGTTGCCGAGCAGGGGGAAGCAACTTGGTGAGGTTATTGAGCAAAGAGAGCAACTTGATTTTGACGTTGAGCAACTGGAGTACCCCACTCAGGGAGAAGAACAACCTCAACTTCTGAGGAGATCAGAAAGGACAAGGGTAGAGTCATGCAGGAACCCTTCCGTAAAGTATGTCCTTATTAATGATGAAGGGGAGCCAGAAAGTCCTAATGAGGTGCTGTCTGATCCAGAAAAGAACCAGTGAATGAAAGCAATGCAAGAAGAGATGGAAACTCTATAGAAAAATGGCACGTAAAAACATGTTGAACCTCCAAAGGGTAAAATACCACTCAAAGGCAAGTGGGTTTTTAAACTCAAGAAAGATGGAAATGGCAAGATGGTCAGATGCAAAACTCGATTAGTGGTTAAAGGCTTTGAATAGAAGAAAGATATTGATTTTGGTGAAATTTTCTCACTTGTTGTCAAAATGACTTATATTCATACAATCTTGAGCTTAGCAGCTAGCCTAGATCTTGAAGTGGAGCAGTTGGATGTGAAAACTACATTTCTTCATGGAGATTTGGAAGAGGAGATTTATATCAAGCAGCCAGAAGGATTTGAAGTAGCTGGAATGAAACACATGGTGTGCAAATTGAATAAGAGTCTTTATGGGTTGAAGAAGGCACCAAGGCAGTGGTATATGAAGTTTGACACATTCATGAAAAGTCAAACATATATAAGACCTATTCTGATCCATGTGTATACTTCAAAAGTTTTTCTGATAACAACTTTATTATATTATTGTAGTATGCGGATGACATGTTAATTGTAGGACAAGACAAAGAGCTTATTGAAAAGTTGAAGGCAGATTTGTCCAAATCATTTGATATGAAGGACTTGGGCCAGCACAACAAATTTTGGTGATGAAGATAGTTCGAGAGTGAACAAGCAAAAAGTTGTAGCTATCTTAGGAGAAGTACATTGAACGTGTACTGGAATGCTTCAACATGAAAAGTACCAAGCTAGTCAGCACACCTCTTGTTGGTCATCTGAAGTTGAGCAAGAAGATGTGTCCTACAACAGTATAGGAGAAAGATAACATGGCTAGAGTTCCTTATTCTTCAGCAGTAGGAAGCTTGACGTATGCAATGGTATGCACCCGGCCAGATATTGGCCATGTAGTTAGTGTTGTTAGCAGGTTCCTTGAAAATCCTGGAATAGAAAATTGGGAAGCAGTCAAGTGGATACTCAAGTACCTAAGAGGTACCGCAGGATTGCTTCTGTTTTGGAGGATCTCATCCAATCTTGAAGGGATACATGGATACTAATATGGAAGGTGATCTTGATAATCATAATCTACTATTGGACACCTGTCCAAATTTTCAGGGGGAGCTATATCATGGAAGTAGAAGATGCAGAAGTGTGTTTCACTCTCTACAACTGAAGCATAGTATATTGCTTCTACTGAAGCTGGCAAGGAGATGGTATGGCTGAAACGGTTTCTTCAAGAACTTGGATTGCACCAGAAGTGATATATAGTCTATTATGATAATCAAAGTGCAAAAAATTTGAGCAAAAATATCATGTATCATGTAAGGATGAAACATATCGACGTGAGATATCATTGGATTAGAGAAAAGATAGAGAATGTATCTATGCATGTCAAGAAGACCCATACAAGTGAGAATTTTTTAGATATACTAACCAACATGGTACCAAGAGACAAGTTCGAGTTGTGCAAAGAATTTGTCGGCATGCACTCAAACTAGAACCCAGTGCTACCTCCTCCAAGTGAATGGGAATGGATGGAGAGATTGTGGGGTCCATCCCATTGGTTGGCAATAGTTGACAATATCCTTATGCCTATTGTGCCTATACTATGGCAGAGATCTTTGGTGAAAGATCTTACTTGGAGCCAATGTTTGGAAATAAGTGGAGGAGATTAAAAATGCTCATGTAGCACACTTGGAGCCTACGACTGTTTTCTCCTATAAAAGGAGAACTCTTTCACTTCGTTAGATACACCAACAAAGAGAGAAAGAAAGAGTGAGGCATCACAAACAAGGTATATGAAAACAGTCTTTGAGGAAAAATAGAGACTGAGAGTGATATTGTAGTGAGGTGGGAATATCAAAAGAGAGTTATTTCTTTTGAGTATTGTATTGGTCTTTATAGTATTTTACTCGGGCCTAAAAAGTGTAAAATTCCTTAATATAGTGACATCAGTTGCTCACTCTCGGGGTCGTGGTTTTTTTCCCCTTATTCAGAAGGGTCCACATAAAAATCTTGGTGTCGTTGTCACTCTTTTATTATTGTTGATTATCGTATCTCGATGCTACTTTATTATTCCGCTTTTACTACGGTGAATATTATTTCTGTGAGGGGTTTATTCCCAACAATAACAACACTTATGCTATCAGACATTTAGACGGGGAAATCAGTCATAAAGTGGGTCGACACAGGATTTGAGTCCTTTGATTGAAAAAAGATATTTCACTCATTCACTTTTAATTTACTTGTCAATAATATTAAAAATATATTTTTACTTTTAGTTGTCCATTTATCAAATCAAGAAAAGTAATATTTTTTCTCTTGTTTTACCCTTATCACACTCATTCTCCAAACATTTTTTAATATTTTAAAAAGAATTTCATTATTATGGGTAAAAATATAAAACACATACTACATTTATTTTTTCTTAAAGAAAGTGCAAAGTAAAAAATGATCAACTAAAAGTGAATGTTGAGGGAGTAAATACCTAATGGAGCCCATCACAACAAACACCTCAAACATATACAAACCAAAATATAAAAAACAATACAGACCTTAATTTGAGGTTGTCTTTTTCCTTTTTAAGTTGCAAGTCGTGTTGCTCGTCAACAACATTGCCACATAAAAATACATGAAGTCTGGAACCAAAATGACGTAAAAAAGTTATTCTTGTGACGAAAATAAGTATTAAAATCTAAATGTGACCAAAATATTTATAACACACTGACATGATTTGCCCGAAAATCATACATAACGCATGAAATATATGCTTTACGCAAACTTTTCAGAAAATTTAAATGAAAACCGACTTTCATTTGAAATTTAATAATAAAAGCACTTAATTGTGTGCTACTACAAGTTTGAAAATAAAATTGATCTGTTTCTAATAATAGAAAAAAAAAATTGATGCATTTAAACAAAAAAGACAAAAATTAATAACTCGTGAAACGAAATGTATAACGTAGTCTATTGCCAAATGGCATAATCAAATATGGGTTCGTTTATACTCAATAGACACGTTTCTTTTTTCATTCAAGAGCAAGAGCATTAACTCACTCTTGTTATATCAACATCTCTTTATTGAGAGCACGTGTGTTTTTCATATCCAGATTATCCTAATATTTATTTTGATTTTGAAAAATGTGTGTATCCACAAACTACTAATACATGTACGAAATACAAACTAATTATTCAAGTATACTACCAGCATGTGATTCGGTCATTGTGGAACAGATAAGTTTGTCTGTTTAGGACCATTTGGATATTCGTGAAGAAAGTAAGCTGATATTAAACTTCTTTCTTTCACGAGCGTAGTTACGACGTGAGAATTTTTATAATGGGAATTCAAAATTTAAAAAATTTGAAAAGTAAAGAAAATTTATCATCTACTATATACTTAAAAATTTACTTTAATTATATACAGTATAATTATGGAAGGGGAGTCTTGAAATAACAATACTACGGTATATAATTCTATGAAGCGATATATCAAACAAAATTCGAACTCTATTTCAGAACCAGATCTGTATGTGCGTGAAGAAGGCTACTACATGATCAAATTCAAATCGACAGACGATATGCAGGAGATCTATACTCATGTCTATATACTATTAATTAGTAATACACCTGCCTACTATTCTTAAACAATGGAAGGATGATTTGATTTTGATAAGGAATTCCCAAAAAAGATTCCATTATGGATTAAATTCCAAAAACTGCCATTGAATTGTTGGTATAGTAACTCACTCAGCAAGATAGAGAGTTCTATAATCACTCTCATGTACGCAGATGAATGCACTGCTAAGCAAATATGAGTGTCATATGCGAGGATGCTCATTGAGCCAGATGTCACTAACCACTATTGTGAAATAACTATGGAGGATGCGGGCCCGGGCGCATGGGCCCACTCAGGTGACATGGACTATAGCATATGAAAGTTATAGAATCAACATTCGAGCTTTATGGCCCTAAAATGTCGAAAAAGGAGGAACAGTCATGACGAGGCGTTGACTAATGTCCCTTAGGTCATTTTTGATGGGCCAGCAAAATTTTAGGCTATTCAGGTCCAAACACCCACACCTACGTCAGTGGTGTGGGCTATAACACATGAAAATCTACGAATGGGGTGGGGGAGGGGGGGGGGGAGGGGGTTACAATTTTGTGGCCCTAAAACGCCAAAAAAGGAGTAACGCTCATGGCGGAGCGATGACTAATATTCCTTAGGTCATCTTTTACGGGCCGACAAAATTTTAGGCGAACCGGATCCGGACGCCCAGGCCCACGCCGGTGGCGTGGGCTAGAGCACACAAAAATCTAAGAATCGGGCGGAATTCCAGTATAATGGCCCTAATACACCCAAAAAGGAACAGTCATGACTAATGTTTCTTGCTCCGTTTTTGATGTGCCGGCAAAATTTTAGGCGGTACATGCCCAGGTGCATGGGCCCACAAAGGTGACGTGGACAATAGCACACGAAAATTATCGAATCTAGCGGAATTCAAGTTTTACGGCCCTAAAACGCTAAAAAGGTAGAATAATCATGGAGAGGCGATGGCTAATGTTCCTTTAGTCATTTTTTATGGGACGACAAACTGGGAATCGGGCGAAATTTCACTTTTTATGGCCATAAAATTCCAAAGAGGAGGAACGATTATGACGAAGCGATGGCTAATGTTCCTTAGATCATTTTTTATGGGCAGATAAAGGTGATCCGGATCCGGGCGGAAATCGAAAGAAATTCNTTTAGCAAACTATACTACTAGGCTGGGTGCCTAGTAGTTATTTTATTACTAAGAAAATCCAATAACAAAGAGTCTAGGATGTCCTAATAGAGATAGGATAGTAAAGTATGTGATTACATTGTTCCTATTATCAATATTGGTGCTGTGAAGACCAATATTGATATCAACATGAAAGCTATTATCAATCTGCATAATCTAAAATTATTCTAACTACATAATGGTAAGTCCCAA
>ML357820.1:0-61859 GCA_005239505.1 Nicotiana paniculata | reverse complement strand
TGCAATGCTAAAAGCAAAGTGCATGAACCTGGAAATCAGAGTCAGTGAATCTGAAAAGAAAAAAACTAACTTGTTGAACCAGGTTCATCCACTTGAAACTGAGATTCTAAAACTAAAATATGAAAACTTAAAGCTAAAGCTAGCATCCAGTAAAAAGGTTGTTGATTATTCTCATATCATGTTAGAAGAAAACGTGGGAAAACTAAAAGATAAGATATATGCCAAGGATGAACATATAACAACTCTTAATGAAGAACTTGGCAAAGTCAAACATGAATTAGATCGAACTTGTAAATGGAATAAATCCTCTGATGCCCTGATATGGCTTCAAGAGAATCATAGTAGCAATAGGAGAGGGATTGGCTTTGGAAGTCACTTGCCTAAGTGGGATCCCAAAAGCAAGTATCTCACTCCCCCTGAGAATAAATCTGCACCCATTGTGGTAAGACTGGGCACTACAAATATGAGTGTACTGCAAAAGAGCAGGCCAGTCGAAAAGATGAGAGGCTTGTACAAAGGAAAAACTGGCTACCAAATTGGGCCAGGAAAAATTTGATTCATCCATTCTCTCATAGAAAAGGACCCAAACTAGTTTGGGTTCTTAAAACTAACCCCTGATTCTTTTGTAGGTTCAAGTGAGAGGAGGCAACCAAATTTGGTATTTGGATAGTGGCTGCTCAAAGCATATGACTGGGAACATGGAACAGTTCCTTTCACTTGAAAGTCTCAAAGGAGGAAATGTCTCCTTTGGAAATGGAAAGAAAGGTGAAATTATTGGGGTTGGTAAGGTAGGTAAGGATGACACACGATCCATTGAACATGTGTATCTAATAGATGGCTTGAAATATAGCCTGATCAGTGTATCACAACTGTGTGACAGAGGTAACCTGGTTGCTTTTACTTCCACAAAATGTTTTGTGATTAACCTGCTTACTGACAAGATTGTTTTGCAGGGAAAAAGAATGAATAACATCTATGTCATAGACTTGTCCACACTGTCTGAAAATGAACTCACTTGCCTAAGTGATTTGGACAGTGATCCCCTCCTGTTGGACAAATGACTTGGTCATGCGAGTCTGACTCAGCTTAACAAACTAGTCTCTAAGGACTTAGTGGTAGGACTTCCTAACATTAAGTTCAAGGAGGACAAAGTTTGTGAGGCATGTGCCAGGGGGAAGCAGGTAAGGTCCTCTTTCAAAAATAAGAAAATAGTCAGTATCACCAGGACGTTGGAACTGGTATCTGTGTGGTCCTATGAGAACTTTGAGTAGAGGTGGTAAGAGATATGTGATGGTGCTAGTTGATGATTATTCAAGGTTCACCTGGACCTTATTCCTAGCATCTAAGGATGAAGCATTTGATATGTTCACCTCATTTGTCAAGAAAACTCAAAATCAATTAGGACATCAACTAGCATCAATAAGATCTGACCATGGTACTGAATTTGAGAATGCTAAGTTTGCTGAGTTCTGTGATGAACATGGTGTCAATCATAACTTTTCTGCTCCTAGAACCCCACAGCAAAATGGGGTTGTTGAAAGGAAAAACAGAACTCTTGAAGACATGGCAAGAACCATGCTTCTATCTAGCAAACTACCTCACAGCTTCTGGGCTGAAGCAATAAACACTGCTTGTTACATAATCAATAGATGCATGACCAGACCTCTGGTAGATAAAACTCCCTATGAATTACTTAAAGGGAGAAAGCCCAACATATCTCACTTTAGGGCTTTTGGATGCAAGTGTTTTGTGCATAATAATGGCAAAGATTCCCTAGGAAAATTTGACCCCAGAAGTGATAAGAGAGTATTCTTGGGATATTCATCACATAGAAAAGCTTATAAAGTGTATAATAAAAGAACTATGTGTGTAGAAGAAACTATACATGTTGTCTTTGATGAAACTAACATTCTTGCTGAGAGACAGGAACCTGAAGATGAGGAGCTTGGATTGTGAGAAGCAGTGATCACATTGAAGCAAACATGGAAGGTGGAACATGTGATGGACCAGGTTCAACTACCCCGAGCAACATGACAGGGGGAATTCAACATATGAAACTTGACCCTGATCCTGCTCCTCAACAACAAGACACCATTGAATTGTCTAGGAATGAACAACTGGTACTAAAACCACACAGATATCAGAGTTCTTACCCTCTTGAGAACATCATAACAGATTGATATCCGGAATCAAAACAAGATCATCCTTGAAAAATCTGTGTGCTTTTGATGCCTTTCTGTCCATGATCGAACCAAAGAACATTGGGGAAGCCCTACAAGATGCTGATTGGGTATATGCCATGCAAGAAGATCTGAATCAGTTTGAAAGAAGTCAAGTATGGCACTTGGTACCCAGGCCACTAGACAGATCACTGATTGGCACCAAATGGGTCTTCAGGAATAAGCTCGATGAGGATGGAACTGTTACAAGGAATAAGGAAAGACTAGTTGTTCAAGGGTATAGTCAAGAATAAGGAATTGACTATGATGATACCTTTTCCCCTGTGGCAAGATTGGAGGAAATCAGACTTCTTATAACATTTGCTGCACACATGGAATTCACTCTTCATCAGATGGATGTTAAGAGTGTCTTTCTCAATGGCTATCTGAAGGAAGATGTATTTGTCAAGAAGCCTCCAGGTTTTGAAAGCAAGGAGTCACCTGACCACGTATACAAACTCGACATGGCTCTATATGGTCTCAAACAAGCACCAAGAGCATGGTATGAACGATTATCAAAATTCCTGCTAGAACATGGGTACAAACGAGGCAAAATTGACAGTACCTTGTTCTTAAGGGAAAAGGGTAAGGATCTCCTGGTTGTGCAAATATACATGGATGATATTATATTTGGGGCGACTTCTGGAAAATTGAGCAAGGAATTTTCTATGCTTATGAGGAGTGAGTTTGAGATGAGCATGATGGGTGAGCTAAACTTCTTCTTAGGCTTGCAAATAAAGTGAAACTCAAATGGAACAATGATCCACCAACAAAAGTATGTGAAAGAATTACTCAAGAAGTTTAAAATGGAAGACTCAAAGGAAATAGACACTCTCATAGCCACAACTACAAAACTGGATGTAGATGAACCTGGTTCATCCGTTGATCAGAAGCTATACAGAGGGATGATTGGGTCTCTATTATATCTCACTGCCAGCAGACCTGATATTGTGTTCATCGTGGGACTGTATGCTAGGTTTCAGGCAAATCCAAAGGAGTCCCACCTCACTGCAGTGAATTTTTTTTTTTGAGATATTTGAAAGGCACCACTGATTTGTGCCTTTGGTATCCTAAAGGTAGTAATTCGACCTTGTAGGATATGCTGATGCTGATTATGCAGGTTTCCTAGTTGACAGGAATAGTAATTCAGGTATGGCTCACTTTCTGAGTTCATTCCTTGTGTCTTGGGCTACCAAAAAATAAAATTCAGTAGCCTTGTCTACTGCTGAGGCTGAATATGTGGCTGCAGCCTTCTGTTGTGCTCAGTTTCTATGGATCAAGTAACAACTCATGGAATTTGGTATAGATGTGAGATGAATTCCTATTTTCTGTGATAACACTAGTGCCATTAGTATGACGAAGAACTCGGTTCATCATAAGAGAACTAAGCACATAGATGTTAGGCACCACTTCCTGAGGGATAACAATGAAAAAGGAATGATCTCAATTGAATTTTGTGCTACTGATCAACAAATTGTAGATATCTTTACCAATACACTGAGTAGGGAGAATTTTGAGGGAAACATGCTTGAATTAGGGATGATTAAAATCACCTAATTGAAAAAAAAAATTGAATTTTTTTTTTGGCTAGAAACACTAACATAGATAATCAACCAGTCTAATCATTGCTCAGCATCATAACTTTACTGTCATACTCTCTTTCCATGTATTAATACGATTCTCTGGTTGCTAATGATGTTTCTCTATCTTTGTAAATTGAGGCAAATTAAGGACTTTACCACGATGAACCTGGTTCATCTCTGCTGGTTCATCTGACTGACAAGGTACGTCCTCATCTCCATACAATTATTGAACTAATTACAGTCACACATGAGCAGAATTCTATCTATATTTGGTTCATTTCAAATTCTTTGTACTAGTCCCTAAATGAACTCGTTCCAAGAAGTCACATCCGTACTCAATTAGCCTAGAGGTAGGGAACTCTTAACCGTCTAATCAATGACACTCCTACAACTATTAGACTTCCACTTGAATAAATGTTCTACCCGTTGTAAATTTAATAGCTATAGATTATATAAGGGTCATCATTACTCTCCTCTTCATAAAATAACCGTCGAACCAAGATCAGTAGTCTTCAAACCAAAAAAAACTGATCACTCTTTCTTTTCTTCCTAACTTCACTCATAATCATGTCTTCACCACCATCTGATTCATCTTCTTCATCACCAAATCGTGATTATGATGGAGGGAACTATGAATCAGATTCAAATTCTCCATCGGTATACAGTTCTCAATCTTCAGAAAAAACCACAACCCCTGAAAACTCTCCTATTCCTGAAAACCCTCATGTTCCAGAACCCGCATCTAACCCTAACCCAGCCCCTCGTGGTCGTCGTGTAAAGGTTCTTGCCAGAAAATCAGTGGCTTCTGGGTCACGTGCAAAATTCTTGGAAGCAATTCTGCAGGCCGAAAAGGATAAGAATTCTGAATCATCAAGTGAATCTTTTAAATCAGCCAACGAGGATGAAGCACCTGGTTCATCAAATTTTGAACAAGGTAATCTCGAGGCAATTTATGAGTCTGCTAATGCTAAGAACAGGTTTGTTCTGGTTGGGTCGTTAGTGGATGTTGAAGTTCCTCGTAGGCAAAGAAAGTCAGAAAAAGGTAAAGTTATAGAGGGAAAGGGATTTGGGGAGGATGGTACTACATTGACTATTTGTGGTCCCATTCCTGAGAAGGTTGGAGAAGATGTCATAGAGTTAGGGGGAAGTGTAGTTGAGGAAGTAGTGGCAGGTCTAGCAAGCTTAAAGAAAGGAGTAGATGAACCTGGTTCATCTGGGGACGAGACATTGGCTGACAGGCTAAGAAAACTAGGGGAGTCCTATAACCCTAAGAAAATGAGGACTCAGAAGTCCAAGAAGGCTACTAATCCAGTTCCTTCCAAGAAGAGAAAAGTTTTTGTAGTTGCTGATGTTCCTGTTCCTAAGGTGCGTGCTACAAGTGGTGCTGTGAGAGAGGAAGAAGAACTGTTTGAGAAGGCTCTTATTGAGAGCAAGAAAAAGAGAGTTGCAAAGGGAAAGGCTAAAGTAGGAGAGCATGTGGAGACTGTTGTTGTTGAAGAGGATACGATGGACGTGGTCCATCATGAGAAGCAGACTGCTCCTGTTGTGGTTGAGGCACCAAAATCAAAAAGGGATAAGGCTTTTTCAAAGAAGTCAGCTAAAGTGTCTGCCACACTACAAGAACCGTTAAAAGGACCAGGTCCAAGGCAAGAAAAGTGAAGGTCGTTGAAAAAGATGATGATAGAGAGTGGAGTGGAGAAAATGAGGGGGAAGTTGGTGAGGTGACTACTGACATAATCACCTTGTTTGGTAAAAGAACAATTCTGAAGGGAAAGTTGGTGAAGGATCTTGAGGAACCTGGGATGAGATACCTGCTGGACACACTGGATGTTCAGGGGTGGAACAACATGGTTCTTCATATTGAAGGAAGGTTGGATAGAGCTGAACTGGTGGAATTCATGGGTAATGCAGTGGTAAAAGACGGCAGGGTCACTACCACAGTCAAAGGAATTCAAGTCTCCTTTGATGCTAAAGAACTGGGAGAAATTCTGCAAATTCCTGTTGAGTTCTACGAGGATTACACGAGGCAAAGATGTCCTAGTTTGGATGGGATGGCCTCAGCAATCAATATTACCAGATTCATCAGTGACAATAAAAGGGAAATTGAACTCAGGACAGTCTACAAAAGTGAAATGAAGCAAGAACACAAGTTACTCTTCGAGTTTGTCATCAAGTTCTTGCTTCCAAGACAAGAAAGAAGGCACATACCCAACTATATGGATCTGACCTTGATGTTATGTTTGTATAGGGGTAAGCAGATAAGTTGGCAAGCCTTCATCATCCAACTCTTGGACAGAGTTGTGAATGGAAAAAAAGCACATGCAATTCCATATGGCTTTATTTTGTTTTGCTCATGGTTATGGCTGTTTTTGTTTTGTTTGTATGGTGTTTGATGTACGTTCGTAATCAATGAATTTTTGTTGTTTTGTTATTGACTTGTCTCAATTTCTTAGATAACTTACATTTATTGGTTTCCTATGATGATTAATCATGCTTGCACCTACAGTTGCCTCAATGGCCATGAGTAATTGTTAACAACACTGGTGAGTTTATCATTTTGCAAACTTTTTGATGATGCCAAAAGCGGGAAGACAAGTACTTTTATATTTCAAGGAATATTTATAACCTAATGAACCTGGTTTCTCTATGATAAATGTTTAAAAAGCATACAAAGTGTTTGCGTTGTATACAGGGAGAAGCACATAATTTGTCATCATCAAAGAGGGGGAATTTGTTGACTCAAGTCACTGCATAATTTTGAAGATTGAAAAAATGTCTGACCAGTTGAACCACGTCCATCAGAGCACACATACTTGACCTGACGCGTTGGCACACAAACCTTATACGCATAGGAGATGAATGAGATTGTGAAGTATCAATGAACAAGGAGAGTGTCTTCTAATGTGAAAGGTTGCAAATTGATAAGAGAATAGAAGTCGAATTCAGCAAGGACATTTTCGAATGAAGGAAGTTGAGTTTGATACGAACTTGTTCTCCTAGGTAGAGTCATACTAGAACTGAAAGACAAACTCAACAACTGACTTTATAAATAATTGAAGTATTCTTGCTTGAATAAAGAACGCACAAGTGCAGAAGTGAATCAAGAGCTGAAAGCAAAATTCCCAGATATTTTGCAAGCAGAATTATTGTGCGACACAAAGGCTACAGACCAGCTAGAAGAACCAGTTCCATCTGTTTAACATTGAGTCTAGTTGGTTGTAGTAGGAGTTTTAATATTGTATCTTTTCATCTTTCATAGAAGCAATTGTAATAGGTACGCATTGTTCAAATTAGAGTTAACTTGAAGATTGTAAAATTAGCTAGGAGCTAGTTACTACAAAGGGATTAGAGATAGTCCTAGGATTACAAAAGAGTTTATTTTGTAAGTTCGTTTGGCTCAAAGTTTTAGTGAAGAGTTTGAGAAAATCCTACTGAGGAGTAGGTCATGGTTTTTTCACCTTTTGAACCACGTGTTTTCTACGTAAAAATCTCTGTGTTTTTACTTTACTGATTTTATTATTCCGCAACAGTAGTAGTTGGAACACCAAGAAGAACCAGGTTCTTCTATTGAGACTGCACTCGAAAATTGGGTACCACACAAAGTAACCTATCTTCTT
This sequence comes from Nicotiana paniculata, assembly GCA_005239505.1. Classification (NCBI taxonomy): domain Eukaryota; kingdom Viridiplantae; phylum Streptophyta; class Magnoliopsida; order Solanales; family Solanaceae; genus Nicotiana; species Nicotiana paniculata. Next base: position 54,440 of record ML357820.1, on the reverse strand, counting down.
GTGTGGTATTGACGTCTAAAACATCAAAGTCACCCGCGGACACCTTCCAACGACGCTGAAATGCACGCTCTCTGCGACTTCAATAACCCATCCTGCGCCCTGCTTCATTTACCAACTTTACTACTCCGTCCACTCCTCATGGACATCTACTAAATGCGCGACAATATCTTCAAATTCCAAGCTATGTTGCCGCTCCCCCACTTTGCGACTGCTCGACTCTCGCTTCTTACACCTAGCCTCCTAGAAATGGAACCACCACCTAGCCTCAATTCGATGACATTCTCTGCCAACTGCATTCTTCAATACTTCTTCTCAATACTCTGACCCCACGCAACCGAAGAAACCATAGCACCGACAAACTTCACACACTCCATTCGATCAATGACAACGACTACACGTCATCGGTGCATATCCCATCTCACTTGAAGACACCAAGTCTTACTACCTTATCAACCCCAACCAGACCATTCATAACCCAAATGACCTTCCTCTGCCGGCACTAGAATACCGAAACCTCGAAATCACACTCTGAGAAGACCTCCCTTCAAACCATTCATCACCCCAACATATAGGCAAGCATTCTATCATCGTATCGACATCGCGCGATAACCAATCGCAAACATCATCACTACCTGGGCATAGCCTTAAGGATCCCAGAAACACAGCTACAGAGCTGAAACAACATATTACCCTTTTGCAGGGCCATAACAACAGCCCCAACCAATTACACATGGAAGCATCTCGAATCACATCCGTAGCACCATTTTGATTCCTCAAATTCCTGATTCATAGCAAGCGCTTCGCGATGCGTAAGATTGAATAGGAATGAACATAGGCATATGGCTCAAAGGAATAAACTCACACGATGAGGAATCAAGAAGGGAAGTACTCCTAACAGCCCTATAGTCTCTCGAAGATAAGTACAGACGTCTCCGTACGGATCCGCAAGACTCTACTAGACTTGCTCATGACTCGTGAGACCTACGGGAACCTAGCGCTCTGATACCATGTTGTCACAACCCAAAATCCCTAAGGTCGTGATGGCGCCGGACATCAATGTCAGGCAAGCCAAATCATTAATTAATTGGAATAACTTTCCAATTTTAAAACATTCATGAAAACATTTCCTTTCACTTTACTACATAATAACCAAATAAAAATCTGTCAATTAGGAAAAATGGTTTGAATACTGCACTTCACCAATTATAATCCCAACACATATCCCAGAACCCGATGTCACAAGTACATGAGAAACTTTTAAGAATATATACAATCATTACAAAGCCTGTCCGAAATACAACTGGACAAAGAAATTTAAAATGAAATAAATACAGTACGAAGGAGACTCTGTCAGCTGCGGATCGCCTCCGGATGATGCAACTTGCCTAAGTCTCCGAATCCTCCACATTGCTATGAAAGTACCTGTGCAATAAAATGCACAACAAGTGTAGCATGAGTACAAAAACAACGTGTACTCAGTAAGTCGCCCGCCTAACCTCAGAGAGGTAGTGACGAGAGGTCAAATTAGACGCTTACTAAAGGTCAATTTAGAAGATTTAAGTATGACACTAAGCATGATTTATCATAGGCAACTTATCAAAATCGGGATTTAAATATTATTCAACTCCGTACACGTTTAATACTTTAGATCTTCGTCATATTAACAATTAATCAACATGGTGATTTAATCAAATAATAATAAATCGACGGGAAGGAACAACTTCTTCCAAAACTCTTTTTAATAACATTACATCTCTGTCATTTCACTTGATAATTTAATATTTCAGGCCAGTAATCAGGCAAAAATCATAGCAACTATGCAGCAAATATCATGCGCAAGCAATGCCGAGGGTCGAACAGCGCGGACCAACAATAATAAATTGTGCACTGCCGAGGGTCGAGCGACTCGAACCATAGATGCATTTATCTACCCAGCTCACAAATCGATCATGCGACGCGGTTAAAATAATACGGCTAGCCTGCTCGCGAATACACACACAAATACAGGGTCATCCTGCTCGCAAATCACTCAAGCGACTCAGGCACCCAAAATTACACATATCCACATAATAAATCCGTATTTTATCAAGAAAACAGGTTTTTCTCAGGAAGGTGGTAAATTATTATTAAAAGAAATCATGAAATATAGGTTTTGAAATCTTTGTTTTTGAAACTCGTTTGTCAAGTTTAATGATATTCCATGATACAACCCAGTTACACAAATATACACAGAGGAATCAATTCTCTTCCTAGAAGATTAACAAAATGAACTCTAGTTCTCTTTTAGATATTCAATTACGTTTTTGATTATATTAGCAGTTTAATATTACAGGCAGGATTAAGGTACAACACGTAAGGCATGCTAGTGGGTCCTAGGCTACCCGAACATGGCATAATAGTAGCTACGCACGGACTCCCATCACCTCCTGCGTATGTAGCCCCCAAAGATAATAGCATGTACTGAATTAATTCACCCAGGGGGACGATTCCCCCTCACAAAGTTAGGAAGGAGACTTACCTCGCTCCGAAATTCCAATACCGGCTTCCAAGCCCCTCTGATGACTCCAACGGACGCACAACGCTCCGAAACTACCACATAACGGCAAAACAATGAAAATTCATCCTAATACTTACAACAAATTCAGATTATATACTTTCCCAACCTCGCTCGGAGAAATGACCAAAATGCTCTCGGTCCCACGTGCCCGGAAGTCCGAAATTCTCGATGATACATTCTAGCCATAGACCAACTAGTTCAATCATGCAATTTACTCAACATTCCATACTCAAATTCGTGGCTGAATTCCAAATTTACATTTTTCTAGGCTTCTTCAAAAATTTCCCCAAATTATTACCAATTTCCATGCCTAATCCATGCATATAATCTTGTATTTATCTAACAAACGGAAGGAATTTACTTACCTTGATGGCTGGCGAAAATCCCCCTTGAAATGCTCTCCAAAAATCGCCCATGAAAAATGAAAAATGATAAGAACCCGTCTTTAAAACATTCTGCCCAGGCCTCCCTTCGTACTTGCGGTCCAATAGCCGCTCTTGCGGCTTCGCTCTTGCGGCTTCGCTCCTGCGGAAATTCCATCGCAGGTGCGGCTCTGACTCAACCCAGCATTTCTCGCTTCTGCGATCCATTCTTTGCACCTACACTTCCGCAAGTGTGATCCATCTTCCGCACCTACGGCCTCCTCAGCTCCAGCCCAGAACTCGCACCTGCGGTGCCCTTAGCTACAGCTGCGGCTCCACACCTGCGGTCAAAGTCTCGCAGGTGCGGTTACAGTCGATGACAACAGTCTTCAGCCTTCTTCAACTTCAACATTGATCCGTCAACCACCCGGAATCCACCCGAGGCCCCCGGGACCCCGTCCAATTATACCAACCCGTTCCAAAACATAATGCGGACTTGATCGAGGCCTCAAATCAGATCAAACAATATCAAAACCATGAATCTCACTCAAATACCAACTTTATGACCTCAAATTTTGCGCACAAGTCATATTCAACATTACGGACTTTCTCCAACTCCCGAAATTGCATTCCGACCTCGATATCAAAACTTCCACTTCCGGTCGGATTTGTCAAAAACCTTCAAATTTCTATCTTTAGCCAAATGACTTCAAAATGACCTACAGACATCCAAATTCACTTCCGATAGCGCTCTCAACTCCAGAATCACCATACGGAGCTATTCCCAGACTTGGAATCCCAAACGGACATTAACCTCACTGGAATGCACTTCAAGCCCAAATTCATGAAATCCTTCTAAAATGCTAACTTCCACAATATACGCCGAAACGCTCTCGGGTTATCCAAACCCCGAGCCGGACATACACCCAAGTCCGAAATCATTATACGAACCTGCAGGAACCTTCAAATCCTTATTCGGAGGTCGTTTACTCAAAATTCCAATCTTAGTTGATTCTTCCAACTTAAGGCTTCTGAAATGAGAATTTTCTTTTCAAATCAATTCTAAACTTCCTGAAATTCAATTCCGACCACACCTACAAGTCATAACACCTGAAATGGAGTTGCTCACGACTTCAAATCTCTAAACGACGCGCTATAGCTCAAAACGATTGGTCGGGTCGTTACAAAAGATGCATCATAATCTTGCCCGTAGTGTACTACTCCACTAATTGAGCTCATTCAGTCTAGGATCAAGTAGAACTTTAATTGGTTGTAATGTAGGATGAGGGATGGATAGGATACATTTAGATATAAGAGTGACTAACCTCCCTAAGAACTTTAATACATATACTTAACAATTCAAAACCCCACACTTATGTCAAACCATAACTGCACCTTCACATCAATATACATTAACTCCCTAATTTTTTAAGCACAATTACATCAAGAGATACCACTTCTCAAAGAATATTTACAAGACAATACAACTATTTTTCTTTTTTCTCCTATTATTCAATTCAATTGGCTCTTGCTTTTTAAAAACAGTACTCATTTCTCCTTATTTCTATAGTTCCCCTCAAAAGCCAAACCAACCACCCCACCCTTCAACTTTTACAAAGTTCATAACAAATTCATGTGCTCACGATTGGTACAAGGTTCAATTAGATGGTCAAGTTAAACAAATGGGTAAGGCTTGTAATGTGGTTGCCAAAGAAACAGAATTATAGGCTCAAAGGGGTTAACTACGATACATAAAAATTAGGTGGGTATAAGCATATAAATGGCTCAACAGAGAAATGCCTATATCACTTCCAAGATTGAATAAAGCTACTATTTTTATTTGCAAACACACGAGGCAAGTTCTAGTCATCAAATTCTATGCACAGAATACACGAAATCTCACACAAATATGGCACATAACTCACTCAGGATTGGACTATCAAGACACTCTAGTCAAAGCAGTTAAGCAAAGTTAATATCATACAGTTTAAGGTACTTATACAAGATTCAAAAACTGAGCCTAAGCGTCACAATGAAAGCACTCACTATTCTCAAGGCATAACCAAGTCAAGAAACATTGCTTCCAATTCAAATCACAACACAAGGTTTCCTACTACTAACAAAAATAAAAACTAACTACACTCGATTCAAACAAAGCCCTTGAAAAAGAACTGCAGCACAAAGAAAAACCAAGGGGGAATTGTTACACTACTTAAAAAAGAAAACCTTTTTGTTTTTTTTTCTCCTTCAACTTTAATCCCTCAAGAAACCTGACGATGATATCCATCGTCGGGATAAGTCAAAAATTTTAAAACAATGATGTTTTTTCCATTATTTTCTATCTCTAACTACTAAATGTTTATGTTTTTTCCATTATTTTTCTATCTCTAACTACTAAAACTAACAAAAGCAAAACTAAAACTAATATACATACATACATACATACATACATACAACATATCCCCCACCCCACACTTTAAGTTGTGATATGTCCCCATGACACACAATTAAAAGCATAAGGTAAAGGAACTTTCCTGAACATCTAATCGGGGTCTGAGTCGAAGTCAGGCTCCAGTCCACGTGCCCGAACTAATGCACACATCCGTGCAAACAACTTCTTCTCAGCCTTCTTGTGGTACACCCCACACTTGTCTTTTTCTATCACTGGGGCCTTCTCTTTCAAACTCTTCACCTTCTACTCAGTACTTGCAGCTGGCTTCTTCTTTTTCACCCCCATTTCTACATTCATCTCTAAAGTTACGGTCTCATCACCCACTCTAAGCATGAGTTTTCTATCATGTATATCTAATATTTCTCTATCCATTGATAAGAATGGTCTTCCTAATATTAGGGGTATCTCCTTATTCTCCTCCATCTTTAACACTATAAAAGCACCGGAATACAAACTTATCTACCCGAACTAATACATCTTCCACTATCCCCTCGGGTATTATAGTAGTTTGGTCTGCCATCTGCAAAGATATTAGTGCAGACCTTATCTCTCCAAGCTCATTCTCCAGCTTCCTGTAAATAGACAAAGACATTAGATTAATTGAGGCACCAGAATCACACAAAGATTTATCAAAGTTAAGAGTGCCTAATAAGCAAGGTAAAGTAAAACTCCCTGGATCTCCACACTTTTTTGGGAATTTGTTTTGCAAGATTGCATTGCAACGCTCTGTGAGGTCTACCACTGATGTCTCTTCTATCTTCCTCTTATTTGTAAGGATCTCCTTCAAGAATTTTGTATAAGCTGGCATTTGTGAGAGAACTTCAGTGAATGACAAATTTACATTAACCTGTCTCACCATATCTAGAAATCTCTCAAACTACTTGTCCAACTTTTCTCTATATAGTTTTTTGGGAAAAGGTAGAGCAGTCATGTGCTTGCTCTCTTCATTAGATTCCTCCCTTATTGAAGCTTAATCCTTCTTCTTTTTCTCTAATCCCTTATTGCCTTTTGTTCTTCTTCTTCTTCTTCTTCTTCTTCTTCTTCTTCTTCTTCTTCTTCTTCTTCTTATCATATTCAATTTTCAATTGCTCCCCACTTTCTTTTTCAAGCACAACCTCTTTTTGGATTGGAGTGGGATCTTTCAACACTTTTCCGCTTCTCAAGGTCACATAATTTACCGTTTCTTTGGGATTCTTTTCCGTATCAGCTGGCAGAGCACCTGGGATTCTCTCATACAATATAGTTGCAATTTGTCTCACTTGTCTCTCTAAGTTACGCAAACCTGTCCCAAATTCATTGATAGCTACACCATGAGCATATTATCTCTCATCTATATTGACAATGAAGGACTTCATCAGAACCCATACTGAATTGACTGTTGAGGCTGAAACTGTGGCCTCGGCTGATTCACAAAACCATGAGCTCCTTGAAATCTGGAGTTATTTTGTTGCCATGCATTTTATGTAGCCCTAGGTGAACTCCACGAAAAACTGAGGTGCTTCTGACCCATTGCATTGAAGTTGTAATTCATCACATAATTAACTTCCTCGGTTGAGGTTTGACACTCATGAGTAGGATGTCCTCTTCCACATATGTCACATACTGCATGAGGCTCATTATGTATCGAAGCTAAGGTCAGCTTCCTTATTTTCTTGGCCATGGCATCAAGTTGTACCTGCACAGATGTGTTAAAATCAACCTTACGCCACTTAATCTTCTTCTTTCAGCAATCTCGGAGGGCCAGAATTTGCATCTTTTAAAACATGAGTTGTGACTATCTCCTCTGGAGTCTTCTTCATCAACGAGCCTCCAGCCTCATTGCTCAATGTTCTACGTGAGGCCGGTGTCAATCCATCCCAAAAAGTCTTGGAGTTGCATCCAGAGTTCAATTCCGCTATGTTGACACTTTCGCACTATCTCCTTAAACCTTACCCAAGCTTCAAACACAGTTTCAGTCTCCTTTTGGCAGAAGTTATGGATTTCTCTTATAAACTTGTCCGTCTTAGCTGAGGAGAAATATTTAGGAAGAAATTTTCTATTAATCTCCTCCCATGTTCTAATTGATCCTTGGGGCAATGCTTCGAAGCCAGTGCTTTGCATCATCTTTGAACGTGAAGGGGAATGCCCTCAAATAAACTTCATCTTGTGACACGCCATTGTCACGACCCGATTTACCCTCCGAAAGGCATCGTGACGGCACCTAGTCTCTACGACTAGGTAAGCCTAATTGCGGAACAGATATTAAATAGAAGCAATGAAATAAATACGGAAATAAGTGAGTCTACAAAAGAAACATCGCCACTCGGCGCGTACAAAATACAATTTCCCAAAACCCGGAATATCACTTTAGTCACAAGCTCTGTCTCAAAATAGCTCTATAATACGAGAGGGAATTTACATGAAAAAGAAATCTATCTAAATCTGGAGTGGAAGGTGACTCGAAGGACTCTGCAGACGCGGTAGAATTACCTTTCGGTCTCTTAGAAGCTGCTGCTCGGACCCCTAGCCACGGAACTGAGCGCTGGTACCTGGATCTGCACACGAAAAGTTTGTGTAGGAAAGGGCATGAGTACACCACAAATTGGTACCCAGTAAGTGCCAACCCTAACCCCAATCAAATAGTGACGAGGTCAGGTTAAGGCTCCACTGGATTTTTTTAATAGTAAAACAGTTTAAAATGTGAACAGAGATATATAATAAGCTAAGGCAAATCAGTAGGAACAATGAGCTAAAAGAAAATAATAACAAGGAGCCCTCGACCAAGCACAACATATATCACAATAACAAGTATGCAATGCACTACAAGGGGAAAGCTCCCGGAATCTCGTCCGTAGTCCCAATTTAAATATGCAACGCAATACAAGGGGAAACCTCCCGGAATCTCGTTCGTAGTCCCAATTTAAATATGCTATGCAGTATAGGGGGAAAGCTCCCGGAATATCATCCGTAGTCCCAATTTAAATATGCAATGCAGTACAGGAGGAAAGCTCCCAGAATCTAGGCCGTAGTCCCAATTTAAATAAGCAATGCAGTACAAAAGCTGGATACAATTTTTTTATTTAAAACAGTTCAGGAAAAACAAATCATGGGCAAAAATATGGATAAAACTACCTAAACATGGTACACATAGTAATAACTAGGGAAAGTTCAATTAAAACAGGTAGGCATGCTATTTCCTAATCTAAACTACATAGTCAATACATGAGACAGTGAAATAGGAATGAAATGATTTAAGTCATGGAGGGAAAATGGAGTCTTAGCAACAATGGCCCGTGTACGTACTCGTCGCCTCACGTACACGGCGCCCAAACAACATAAAACAATATTAAGATAGCCTAACGGGAAGTCCCCAACACAGAGTTAGGCAAGCCACTTGCCTCGAGTATCCGACTCTGAATGGCCCAAATCTATTCAATATCACTTTAAGGAATCAAAATAGCTAATAAGTTCGAGTCTAATACGCGAAATTAGGAAAATCGCCAAAAAAGTCCCCCGGGCCCACGTCTCGGAAAAGAGTGAAAGTTACAAATTTAGAACACTTATTCACTCACGAACTCACTCAAACAAGAATCATCGAAAACCTACGTCAAAATCCTATTAAATTCTCGGATTTCTAATTGGGGAAACTTCTTCCCATTTGTATGATTTCTCACCAGCGATTTCCGCACCTGCGCCCCTTGGACTGCACCTGCGGAAAATCCATCGCAGGTGCGAAAACCCACTAAAAGGCCTGGGGCCGCATCTGCGGCTCCATGATACGAGGCTAGAATTCATGGTTTAACATGTTATAGGCCCTACATTTTATATGCGTTAATGATAAAAATACACTTTCTATGTGTATAATGGAGTTTATTTCATGTGTAGGTGCATTGGAGATGGAAACCGAGCTAAATGGATGCAAATACATCAAAAATACGCTTAAGAGTCAAAAAGGAAACACCCGGGCGTTTGGCCCCTAAAGCTAGGCTGTCCCTAGCATTAGTGGGGCGTTTGGCCCCTAAAGCCAGGCTGACCCTGGAGTTAGGGGGGCGTTTGGGCCCTAACGCCAGGCCTGCCCTGGCTTTAAGGGGGCGTTTGAGCCCAAACGCCTGGGTCCCGAAGTCCAGTCAATTCCGAGTTTTGAAGAGTTTAAGTGTTTCCCGGTTGGAATAGAAGTCTCCTACATGTTTAGGGTTTGTCCTAAACATATAAATAGACCCCAAAACACAACTTGAAAGGGGATTCAGAGGGATTTCGAAGAGAGGAAGCCATTGAAGTGAAGAAAAACATTGATTTTTATAGCTCTTATTTATTATTTTGTAGTTCAATCATGCAAGTTATTTTAGAATTGATTCTTCTGAATATGTTTAGCTAATTTCTTTAATCTAGGGTTTTGGTGGAACCCGTTGGGGATGAACTTATTGTGATATTAATATAGTTTTGATTGGTTGATTAATCTCTATTTGTTCAACTACGTTCTTGTTGTAGTTGATTGAAGGGCCCTCAATTAGCTGTTCCTATTTATTATGTATCTACTTGAGAGAGAGTGCATATTTAGGTAGTTGTTTGAACAACATCACTCCCGGAGTATAGACGAAAGTCATAACCGAGGGTTTAGAGGTTGGATTAGAGATAACGATACCTCGGGTGCAATCTAAAGTGAACTGTAATGCAATCTAGCTAGCGTAACTTGAGAGAGTGCGTCTAGTAAATTATCATAATTACTTGAGAGAGATTATGGTAGATAGAGTGCTCATGATTGATAGAGACAACTAATCAAACTATGAGAAGTATCCGAGAAGGAAGTTCACCGACGGGAGAAACCATAACTTTAGACCTTTATTACAATTGTTTACACTTTATTATAGTTAATCTTTAGTTTTTATATTTTCATTCAGTTGTAGTAGTTTAAACAACACCAAGTGACAGTTGAGTATTCTGACAGTTTGCTTGATACATTAACTCCCTGTGGGATCGACTCTGGGCTTAATACCTCAGATTATATTTGCAATGCCCGTTTAGTCTTTTATTAGACATAGTTGAGCGTGATCACTCCGCACCTGCGAGAACTGGTTGACTTGACCAAGCCCGCACCTGCGAGCCCCTCTTCCGCACCTGTGTGTCCACACCTGCGAAAAATCCATCACAGGTGTGAGACACCAGAACCAACAATGGTTCAGATGTTACCAAGTTCCAAAAATCACCCGTTGAGAATCCGAAACATCCCCGAGGCCCCCGGGACCTCAACTAAACTTACCAACCAGTCCTAATACCTTATCCAAACTTAGCAGAGCCTCCAAAACACATCACATAACACCAAAATCACCAATTATACAAGGATTCAAGCCTAAGAACTTATGAAATTTCCAAACTCTAACACCAATGCCGAAAAACATCAAAACTAGCCCGAATGACCTCAAATTTTACACACAGGTCACAAACGATACACTGGACCTACAAAGACTCTCGAAATTCCATTCCGAGCCCAATATCAAAATTCCACCTATCGGCCAAAATCGCCAAAATTCTAACTTTCGCCAATTCAAGCCTAAATCTACTACAGACCTCTAAAGCACATTCTGGACACATTCCTAATTCCAAAATCACCCAACGGAGCTAACGGAGTCGACGAAATCCCATTCCGGACCCGTCTTCCCACAGTTCCAACTACGGTCAGATTCCTAAAGCTTAAACTCACATATAAGGACTATGTGTCCAAAAACTCTCAGAATTTCACCACTCAACATTTCGACAAGTCCCAAAAGCAGAAATAGACATGAGGAAAGCAGTTATTAGGGGATCGAGGCGCTAACTCTCAAAATGACCTACCGGGTCGTTACAACCATTGTATTGAAAGGTGTTCATAATCTCCTCGAAGTCCATCAGGTGATTTTTTGGATCTTCATTCATCTTTCCTATGAATATACAACTATTTTGGAGGGTCTAGAGAAACCATTTCTTTAACTTTAAATTATTGGCCGCAACTAGAGGCGGTCTCACACTTGATAAGCCTTGGTTGAAGACCGGTCTAGCATAATCTCCAAGTGATCTCCCTGCATCGGGGGCTATGTTTCCGAACTGGTCTGGAACCAAAGGCTGATTCTGAGCAATTATCTGAGCCCTCTCTTCTTCATATGCAATTTGTGCATCTCTTATAACTGCTTCCTCAGCATCCCATCCAGCCTTTTCTCTTCGTTAGGCTTCCTTTCTCGCAGCCAAATCTACATTATCATGATCTCCAGCCATATTGTCTTTGGTTGAGGATTGCCCAACCTTCCCTATATTCTCCGGGAGATTTATTTCCTTCCTCGACTGTCGCAATTGTTTCTCAATTCTGGTTTGTTTGGTAGCAATTCTTTACCAGACGATTGAGTCATGCACCAATATAACATGTAGCATGCACACAGTCAAAGAACAACCAAATGTAAAAAGAGAAAATTAAAATAAAAAGAAAAATTCCTGAACACTACAAACTATTTCAAACACTATTGATTGCATATCCCCGACAACGATGCCAAAATTTGACGAGCGCAAAACACACACTTAAATATGCTCGCCAGTCGAATGTAGTAAATTATAATATCGTATCCAGAAGGATTGAAGTTAAACAGTATTTTCGTAGTTTATAGCTAATTGCTATCCAAGTGATCAACAATTGAGATTTGTGTGATTAAAACTATATTTAACTAAGAGTCTAACTTATCGACTAATGACAATTGACGCAAGTAATGAGCAAATAAGGATATCAATTGGGAGAAGATAGGGTTGATATGATAAGTGAAAGAAAAATGTTTGGGATTTAACTCTATATAATTCACTTCTAATGTTCAAGTAAGTCTGTCGAATTAACTTGGTTATTAGTTCAATTGATTAGTAGAAACTCCTCTCTCGATTAAGTCTCAAACTCACAAGATGAACCAATTTTAAGTACGTGAAGATATGCAAGAATTCGTAGTGGATTCGTCTTTAGGACAACCTCTCTCGATTATCCTACTAACAAGGTTTTATCAATAATTCAACTAGCTTCTTTTGATTACTAAGAAGAATTAATGAATTCAACCAACAAAATATAATGTAAAGATATCACAAGTTATGCTTCTCTCGATTACATGAACAAGTTAATATAGATGCAACAGTTAAAACATCCAAAACGATTCAATACATAAAACTAGAGTTATAATCCACAAGCAAGTATTAAGACACCAAATCCATAAAACCCTAAAGAGAACTACTCCATGTATATGGAATAATTTATCATAAATATGTTTAAGTTAAAGGAAAATGTAAAACGATCCAAACTCGTGTCTTTAGTGAGGATTAAGATGAATTCCTTGTGATTTTGCTTCTCAAACTCCTCCTTAGCCTCCTTAGGTCTTAGATGTGTCAAAACTCCAGAAAATAACGTTTTTTCATGCATATATACCAAGTAGGGTCGGGCCCAGACGAAAACACCTTTTCTTATTTGAAATAGGACAAATACTCTGTAAAGATTGCACAGGCACGCTGCATGGGTCGACGCGCCAGGCGAGGTAGCAGTGGGAAACTTTAGAGAGCTCCATAATTCACAGGCAGCAGGATTTGTACTGCTGCATCGCATCAGTGCAAATTTCTCAGAGTACGAATTTTGATTGATTTTTGATATCCAGATGTGGTTCTCGACCCTCGAACACGATCCCGGCTTAATCCTTTGGGCTTTTACTCATACTTCAAAGATCCAAATAGCTCGAACTCGTTCCATAACATTTACATCACTTGGAATCACTCTTACAAGGCATAAAACACACAATTAGTGCAAAACACTAAGGATTAAACCTCAAACTCAACTAAAGTGGAGTAAATTGGAGTGTAATAACTAAAACACGTAATTATATCCCACCATAACACCCCACACTTAAACCATTTCTTGTCCTCGAGCATTCAATCTACACTTTATATAGACACGACCTTATTAAACAACTCTCCTAACTCATCACACCAAGAATATTTAAAATAGACTAAGCATAATAGTGTAGCATCCTTGCCTCAAAATTTGACTCACAAGTACCACGCATTATTCACAACTCGCTCACTTAATCTAACATAGAGTCAACAAAATTACCCTCCCTTCATGAAATAAGTGCCCTCACACAACAATCGAGAGTAGTTCCACACACAATAAAATTTAAGAACAATTAGGAACTTAAGGTAGGAGGAATTCACTCACTCTCAGAAACAACATTCATATGACACAAAAGATGCATCATAATCTTGCCCGTAGTGTACTGCTCTACTAATTGAGCTCATTCAGTCTAGGATCAAGTAGGACTTTAATTACTTGTAATGTAGGATGAGGGATGGGTAGGATACATTTTGATATAAGAGTGACTAACCTCCCTAAGAACTTTAATACATATACTTAACAATTCAAAACCCCACACTTATGTCAAACCATAACTCCACCTTCACATCAATATACATTAACTCCCTACTTTTTTAAGCACAATTACATCAAGAGCTACCACTTATCAAAGAATATTTACAAGACAATACAACTATTTTTCTTTTTTCTCCTCTTATTCAATTCAAGTGGCTCTTGCTTTTTAAAAACAGTGCTCCTTTCTCCTTATTTCTATAGTTCCCCTCAAAAGCCAAACCAACCACCCCACCCTTCAACTTTTACAAAGTTCATAACAAATTCAAGTGCTCACGATAGGTACAAGGTTCAATTAGATGGTCAATTTGAACAAATGGGTAAGGCTTGTAATATGGTTGCCAAAGAAACAGGATTATAGGCTCAAAGGGGTTAACTACGATACATAAAAATTAGGTGGGTATAAGCATATAAATGGCTCAACAAAGAAATGCCTATATCACTTCCAAGACTGAATAAGGCTACTATTTTTATTTGCAAATACACGGGGCAAGTTCTAGTCATCAAATTCTATGCATAGAATACACAAAACCTCACACAAATATGGCGCATAACTCACTCAAGATTGGACTACCAAGACACTCTAGTCAAAGCAGTTAAGCAAAGTTAATATCATACAGTTTAAGGTACTTATACAAGAGTAAAAAACTGAGCATAAGCGCCACAATGAAAGCACTCACTATTTTCAAGGCATAACCAAGTCAAGAGACATTGCTTCCAATTCAAATCACAACACAAGGCTTCCTACTACTAACAAAAATAAAAATTAACTACACTCGGTTAAAACAAAACCCTTGAAAAAGAACTGCATCACAAAGAAACACGTAGGGGGAATTGTTACACTATCTAAAAAAGAAAACCTTTTTGTTTTTTTCTCCTTCAACTTTAATCCCTCAAGAAACCTGTCGACGATATCCATCGTCGGGAAAAGTAGAAAATTTTAAAACAATGATGTTTTTTCCATTATTTTCTATCTCTAACTACTAAATGTTTTTGTTTTTTCCATTATTTTTCTATCTCTAACTACTAAAACTAACAAAAGCAAAACTAAAACTANCCCCCACCCCACACTTTAAGTTGTGATATGTCCCCATGACACACAATTAAAAGCATAAGGTAAAGGAACTTTCCTGAACATCTAATCGGGGTCTGAGTCGAAGTCAGGCTCCAGTCCACGTGCCCGAACTAATGCACACTTCCGTGCAAACAGCTTCTTCTCTTATTCAATTTAAGTAGCTCTTGCTTTTTAAAAAACAGTGCTCCTTTCTCCTTATTTCTACAGTTCCCCTCAAAAGCCAAACCAACCACCCCACCCTTCAACTTTTACAAAGTTCATAACAAATTCAAGTGATGACGATATATACAAGGTTTAATTAGATGGTCAATTTAAACAAATGGGTAAGGCTTGTAATGTGGTTGCTAAAGAAGCATAATTGAGTGAGGATTGAATGATGAATTCCTTGTGCTTTTGCTTCTCAAACTCCTCCTTATCTTCCTTAGATCTTAGATGTGTCACAAGTCTATAAAATAATATATTTCCATGTATATATACCAAGTAGGGTTGGGCCCAGAGGAAAACACCTTTTCTAATGCGAAATAGGAAAAATACTCTATAAAAATTGCACAGGCACCGCATGGGGCGACGTGCCAGGCAGGGCAGCACTGGAAACTTTAGAGAGCTCAATGATAGTAGCCTATATTATGCTATGGAGATGCTATTTAACTCTAAATCAACCATGCTTTATTGATGTTTTAAATGCTAAAAGATAACAAAATGCTCTAATTGAGATTTTTATGTGTTGCAAGAGTCACTATGATCTAGGAGGAAGATAAAGAGCATTTTGGAGTCTACTATGTTCATACACGGCCAATCAAGGATAACCCGGATGAAAAGAGCAAGAAAAGTGTCACGACCCAAAATCCATAAGGTCGTGATTGCGCCGGACATCATTGTCAGGCAAGCCTATCATTAATTAATTGAAATAATTTCCTGTTTTAACATTTATGAAAAAGGCATTTCCTTTCACTTTATTACATATTAACTAAAGAAAATCTGTCGAGTAAAATAACAGTTTGAATATTCCATATTAGCAATTATATCCCAACACATCCCAGACCCCGGTGTCACAAGTACATGAGCAATTTCTAAGAATATATACAATCATCACAAAGCATGTCCGAAATACAAATTGGACTAGGAAATTTAAAATGAAAACAAATGCAGAACGAGGGAGACTTTGTCAGCTACGGATCGCCTCCGGATGATGCAGCTCACCTAAGTCTCTGAATCCTCCACATTGTTATGAATGTACCTGTGCAATAATAATGCACAGCAAGTGTAACATGAGTACAAAAACAACGTGTACTCAGTAATTCACCCACCTAACCTCAGAGAGGTAGTGATGAGAGGTCGAATTAGACACTCACTAAGGGCCAGTAAATTAATTAACAGTATAAGATGAACACGATAGGCATGTAAAGGTAGTAAAGCAGCATATATATAAGGCACTGAAATCCAAGGAAATACTGGAAGTAAACAAACAGATACCACTTTCTCATTATTTTCCAAAATATCTTAAATAAACAATTTACTCTTTGTTTTCCTCCAAATATCATAAATCAACAATTTCTTCTTTATTTTCCCCCAAATATCTTATCACTTCAAAAATCATGAAGAACGTAAATAACAATTTAGCATGTGCATACGAGATAAGGAAAACTGGCCTGAGCCATCATATTAATCATCTCTGTGCACTGCCGAGGGTCGAACGTCCCGAACCATAATATTTCTTTCAATCTCGTGTGTGTACGGCCCGCTCCCATGAGAGTGGGGGAAATAACGCTCCGCTCTCGGAATGTAAATTGCGAAGTAGTCACATGCAGTCATGCACAATCAACAGTCCACCCCGACTACGTCGAGAAAATAAATACTCCAGTAAATGACAGATTTCTCTTTTGAAAACCACAAAATAGTATTTAAATCCCTTTTTTGAAATTCACTTGCCAAGTTTTTATAACGTTTAATAACACAACCTTATTCAGAAATACAATTGCCCGCGAAGGAAATAAATTCTCTTTTTAGATGATTTAGAAAATAAACTCTAATCTTTCTTAGTCGTTAAATTACAATTTCGATTATGTTAGTAGTCTAATATCACAGACAAGATCACAGGTACAACAGGTAAGGCATGCTAGTGGGTCCTAGGCTACCCGGACATGGCATAATAGTAGCTACGCACGGAATCCTGTCACCTCGTGCGTACGTAGCCCCCGAAGATAATAGCATATACTTAATTAATTCACCTAGGGGGACAATTCCCCCTCACAAAGTTAGAAAGAAGACTTACCTCGCTCCGAAATTCCATAAGCGGCCTCCAAGCCCTTCCGATGACTCCAAACAGACGCACAACGCCCCAAAACTATCCAAACAACGACTACCCAATGAAAATATACTCTAATATTTGCAACAATTCCAAATTATATAATTTCCCAACCCCTCTTAGTGAATTGACCAAAATGCCCTCGGGCCCACGTGCCCGAAATCTGAAATTTCTCGAAGATATATTCTACCCATAGCCTTATTAACTCAAATATACAATTTACTCAAATATTCATGCTCAATTCGTGGCTAAAAATCAAATTTCCATTTTTCTAGGTTTCTTTAAGATTCTCCAAATTTCCAATCAATTTTCATGCCTAATACATGCATATAATCTTGTATTTAACTTAAAAACGGGAGGAATTTACTTACCTAGACATTGCATGAAGAAATCCTCTCTTGAAGCTCCTCCAAAATCGTCCAAAGCAAGGAAGAAATGGCCACAAATTTCACCTATAAACTAATCTGCCCAGGCCCTAGCTACTCTATGCGTTCGCATACCATGAGCGCGTTCGCAGAGCTTCCTCGAGCCAACCCTCCACGATCGCAGTCCCCTACCCGCTTTCGCATAGGCCCAAGGGCCCCCAGGCCCCCAGCTCCCTTTTCCTCTATACGTTCGCAAACCAGACCCTGCGTTTGCATAGGACAATCCAATAGCCTTCACAAATCCTTCTATGCGATCGCAAATAACTACACGTGATCGCACAGGCCAAATCCAAGCAGCCTCCAAATCCTTCTATGTGATCACACACCCACTCACGTGATCGCATAGAGTAAGTACCTGCTGCACTTACACCAGAAAACCAGCAACCCTCTCAAGGCAAAAATCGACCCGTTGAGCATCCAAAACACGTCCAAGGCCCCCGAGACCTAAACCAAAACTACCAACCAGACCCAATACCTCATTCGAACTTAGTCGAGCCTCGAAATCACATCAAACAACGCCGAAATCATGAATCGCTCTAAAATTCAAACTTTATGAACTTAGAAATTCTAACTTCAACATTCGAGGCCGAAACCTATCAAATCACGTCCGATTGACCTCAAATTTCGCACACAAGTCATATAATCGACATTGTGGACCTGATCCAACTTCCGGAATCGCATTCCGACCCCTATATCAAAATTTTCACTTCCGGTCGGATTTCTCAAAAACCTTCAAATTTCTATCTTTAGCCAAATGACTCAAAAATGACCTACGGACATCCAAATTCACTTATGTTCGCGCTCCCAACTCCAGAATCACCATACGAAGCTATTCCCAGACTCAGAATCCCAAACGGACATCAACATAACTGAAATGCACTTCAGGCCAAACTTAGGAAATTTCTTAAAAAATGTTGACTTCCACAATATGTATCAAAATGCTCCCGGGTTATCCAAAACCCGATCCGGACATACGCCCAAGTCCGAAATAGTCATACAAACCTGCAGGAACCTTCAAATCCTAATTCAGAGGTCGTTTACTCAAAATTCCAATCTTAGTTGATTCTTCCAAATTAAGGCTTCTGAAATGAGAATTCTCTTTCCAAATCAACTCTAAACTTCCCGAAATTCAATTCCGACCACACCTACAAGTCATAATACCTGAAATGGAGCTGCTCACGACTTCAAACTATTGAACGACGTGCTAGAGCTCAAAATGACCGGTCGGGTCATTACAAAAAGGGCGAAGAAAATAGTGAAAGCTAGGTCCACGACCGCGGACCTGGGCGCGGCCGAACGCGGTCAAAAATAGAATGTTAGAAAACGACCACGGTCGAGTCCGCAGTTGAGACCGTGACCGTGGTCGGGTGTGTAGCGACCAAGAACTGCAGGGACTAAAGTGCAAATATCTGGGAAATTGATCTAACCTTATAAAAACCCAAAAACTCGTCCAAGAGTAGGTTTAAGCTTGTTTTTAGACTCAATTGTAGGCAAGAACAAGTGAGAGGAGATCTAGTCATCTTTAGAGTTTTTATTTCTTCTTCTTTTTACCATAAATTGTGAATCTTGAACAAAAATGTTGCTTTGTCTTGTTTTAGTATGAGTAGCTAAACATTCATTCTAGGGTTGATGGAACCAATTGTTGGATGAAGCTTTAACTCTATTTTGATATAATTGACCCGGGTTTATTCTTTTGATTGTTCAACTACGTTTTGTATTGTGATTAATTGAATGGGCCCTTGATTAATCGTGTCTAATTGTCTTTTGTTTCTTGAGAAAGAATACTTGGTTAGATTTTTGATAAACAACACCACTTTTGGGTAATTGAAGAGATTCATTACTTGAATTTAAAAGTGCATCTAGAAATAACGAAGCTTTGATGGGATAATTCTGAGTTGCATAATTTGTTAGCTAGAGTAGTTCGAAAGAATGCTTCTAGTAAATTGTCGTAATTGATCGAGAGATGATTATGGTAGACCATAACTCATAATCCTCAGAGAATACTACGGCGAGATTATAGCTTATGAGTTAAGAATTAATCCGGCAATTGGGGGAATCAATACCCTATATCTTTTTATCCTTGAATTCATCCTTATTATTAAATCTTGTTAGTTTTCTTATCATTTTACTTTAGCTAGATACAGTCCACTGTTTATTGATAACAGTCTTGCATCCGAAAATTGTATGAGCTTAGCCTTATTAAGAGTTGTAGTGAATAGGTTAGTTCCCTGTGGATTCGACTCCGAACTTAAACCGAATTATATTTACAGCGATCGCTTTGTCCTTTTTATAAGGCATAGTTGGGCGTGATCAAATTTTGGCGCCGTTTCCGGGGAACTAAATGGTGTTATTTATTACAACTTCAAAGAATTGCTAGGATTTTTAGTTTAAATGAATTTTATGGGTGTTATAAACTTTTCCATTGAAATTCGCACGTTTGAACTCTCCTGTGAGTCAGGTGTATGCCTAAAAGCTCTTCGCGGACTGGTGAACTTTTTGAAAACTCTCAGACCCCGAGAAAACATTCAGGGCATTAGACCGTGCCAACAAGAAGAACAAACAGCCACAACAAAAACACCAACTCAAAATTGAAATGGACAACGTGGAAGACGTCGAGGCAAACAATCGAAACAACAGGGTTGATCCGAATAATGGAGTGGTGGCACCTCTTGTGCTAGAAGCCGCTCTATATGATTGGGCACAACCAGCTGCTGACAACCTGGCCACCGCCATTGCTATGCCCCAGATACAAGCAGAGATATTCCAAATCACCAAAAACATGATGCATCTGTTGCAGAATAAGGGATTGTTCTCCGGGTTACACATTGAAGACCCACAACAACACTTGAAAAATTTCATGTCAATTTGTGTGACCCAAAGGCAACCGAATGTGACCCTGGAAGCCATCAATCTACTATTGTTCCCGTTCTCAGTGACTGGAGAGGCTCAGACTTGGCTGAATTCGCTCCAAAAAAATTCCATTGCCACTTGGGAGGAATTAGTCAAGCACTTCCTAAACAAGTTCTATCCTCCTAAAAAGACTGCAAGGCAAATTGATGAGCTATTGCAGTATAAGCAGAAACCTACTGAACCCTGCAGGAAACATGGGAAAGGTTCAAAGGGATGCTAGTGAATTGTCCACACCATGGCATTCTAGACCAGATGCTTGGCCAGAGATTCTACATGGGTTTGACAGACAATTTGAAATCTAATGTAGACGCTTCAGCTGAGGGTGCATTTCTGAGCAAGACATTCACAGAGTGCAAGATTCTTCTCGATAAGATGTCTCAAAATTTAGGCTGGATGACGAGAGGTACGACCCTGACACCAATAGTGAATTATGTCCCTCTTGACCCAAATAATTCACATGCAGAGAACGTAGCAACGCTCATGACTCAGATGAGTATACTGACAAAGAAGATTGATGAGATGGGTACAAAGCAAGTGCACATTGTTGATACAACAAATGGAGGATTGTGTACACCTTGCATTAATCAGTCTTATATGCTCATGCAGTGGAGAAAGTGATAACCAGGGATTTAGAGAGGCAAGAAGGACAACAATGGGGGCCAGCACCGAACCAGCAGTATTGACCCAACACGCCACAACCTGGAGGTATACGGCCACAAGGACAAGTGGTTCAAGATCAAAGGCAACAGGGCTATCAACAGCAGCACCAACACCAATTGGCATATCAACCACCTCATCAACAGCAAGACAACAACATGGTAGAAATCAGGGGCATGTTGCAACAACTCATGGGGACAAATGGTAAGTTGCAGGAAAAATTGGCAGTACATGACTCAGTAATTAAAGGCATTGAAACTCACTTGGGACAGCTGTCCATGGCCTTGAACAACCACCCCCAAGGGACGTTGCCGGCAGACACAAATATTAACCCAAATGAGCAAAATCCAAATCAGCTAATGGTAATAAGTCTCCGGAATGGGAGAGATTTAGACAGAGAGCAAGAATTTTCTCAATCTAGAAGAGAGACTGCGCCAGCCACTCTAGTACCATTAGAAGCAGATGAATCAGCAGAACTCACCGAAGTGGTAGTTGAACAAGCACAGGTTGAAAAAGGTAAGACAAAAGAGGGTGAGCAAGTTTCAGAACAGGTGATACCTCTTGTGCCACAAGCTTCCAACAAAGAACAACTATCAAGCAATGGACAAAGAGTGAATCCTGCACCATTCCCTCAAAGATTGGCAAAACAAAATAAAGATGATCAATACAGGAAATTCATGGAGATGCTTCGCCAGATTCAATTGAATATTCCCCTGATGGATGCTTTGAGGGAAATGACAGGATACGCAAAGATGATGAAGGACCTGATGTCGCGGAAATTTGACTTTCAGGACCTGTCCACGGTGACTCTAACACAGACCTTCATCGTGGTAGTGACAAGACCTATGGCCCAAAAGATGTTTGATCCAGGTAGCTTCACTATTCTGTGTACTATTGGGAGTTATGATTTTGCAAAAGCATTGTGTGACTTAGGAGCCAACATAAACTTGATGCCCTTGGCAATACATACAAAATTGGGCATTGACAGAGCTAGACCGACCTCGATGTTGCTGCAACTGGCTGATCACACGGTTAAGAGACCGATCGAAATTCTTGATGATGTGCTGGTGCAAGTGGGGAAATTTGTATTCTCTGTAGATTTTGTTATTCTAGACTGCCAGGTAGATGAGGAGATACCCATAATTTTGGGAAAGCCATTCTTAGCCACTGGGAGAGCGTTGATTGATTGTGAGACTGGAGAACTAAAAATGAGGTTGAACAGTGAAGAAGTAATATTCAACATTCAACAATCCATGAGGAGACCCAATGAATATGCAAATTGCTCATTAGTGGAGGTTGTGGATGTGATACTGCAAGAAGAGGATGAGACCCTTAATGCCAAAGATCCATTGGAAGCATGCTTGACAAATTTAGAATAAATGGATGGTGAAGGGTTGGTAGAATGGGTCATGTCCCTCGAGGGTAAAGGATTCTAGAAAAGGGAACCTCAGTTCGAGCCCTTACGTTTAGAAGAGAGAGTGACACCACATGCAAAGACATCAATAGAGGAACCACTACATCTAGATTTGAAACCGCGTCCATCCCACCTCAGGTATGCTTTCTTGGGTCCCAATTCTACTTTTCCTGTTATTATATCATCTGGTTTGCTAGCTGCGCATGTTGAGAAATTTTTGCAGGTATTGCAAGAATGCAAGACTGCCATTTGTTGGACCATGGAAGACATAAAGGGTATTAGCCCAGCCTTATGCATGCACAAGATTCTTCTGTAAGGGCACAAACCTTCCATAGAACATCAACGAAGGCTGAACCAAAATATGAAGGAAGTATTAAAGAAGGAGGTGATCAAGTGGCTAGATGCGGGCATCATCTTTCCCATCTCTGAAAGTAATTGGGTGAGCCATGTCCAGTGTGTACCGAAAAAGGGTGGAATGACAGTTGTACAAAATGAAAAGAATGATTTGATCTCAACTCGTACAGTCACAGGGTGGCGGATTTGCATGGACTATAGGAAACTAAACGCAGCCACCTGAAAGGACCAGTTCCCTTTACCCTTCATTGACCAGATGTTGGATAGGTTAGATAGTCGATCCCATTTTTATTTCTTGGAAGAATACTCGGGGTATAATCATATCTCAATAGCCCCGGAAGACAGAGAGAAAACATCTTTCACTTGTCCGCATGGCATCTTTGCCTTTCGGAGGATGCCCTTTGGACTTTGTAATGCACCAACCACATTTCGACGGTGTATGTTGTCCATTTTCACTGACATGGTGAAGGACATTATGGAGGTATTTATGGATGATTTCGCCATGGTAGGGGATTCATTCAAGGATTTTCAACACAACTTAAAAAGAGTGCTTTAAAGATATGTGGAGACAAATCTAGTGCTGAATTGGGAGAAGTGCCATTTTATGGTACAAGAAGGAATAGTGTTGGGGAATAGAGTGTCAAAAAAAGGAATTGAAGTAGACCATGCAAAATTTGATGTGATTGAGAAGCTTCCAGCATCCACTTCGGTAAAGGCAGTGAGAAGTTTCCTTGGGCACGCCGAATTCTACAGGCGGTTCATTAAGGATTTTTCTAAGATTTCTAACCCCTTATGTAAGCTGCTCGAAAAAGACTGGCCCTTTGTATTTTCTGATGATTGCAGGTTAGCATTTGAGGAGCTGAAGAAGAGATTGGTGACTGCACCCATCATTGTTACACCCAACTGGGAGCAACCATTAGAGCTCATGTGCGACGTTAGTGATTATTCTATAGGAGAAGTTTTGGGACAGTACAAGGATAAGATGATGCACCCGATTTACTATGCAAGTAGGACGCTTAGTGGTGCACAGCTGAACTACACTGTCACCGAAAAGGAAATGCTTGTTGTAGTGTTTGCCTTCAACAAATTCAGGTCGTACCTAATTAGCTCAAAAATTATTGTTTATACTGACCATGCAGCAATCAGGTACTTGATAGAAAAGAAGGAGTCAAATCCACTCTTGATTCGCTGGGTTCTGTTGCTACAAGAATTTGACTTGGAGATCCGTGACAGAAAGGGGACGGACAATCAAGTGGAGGACCACCTCTCGAGGTTGGAAGGAGCAGAAAAGAGGATGGAGGTTGAAGATATCACTGAGACATTTCCGGATGAGCAGTTACTGGTTGTGACAATGGAGGAGGCACCTTGGTATGTTGATATTGCTAATTACTTAGCAAGTGGTATTGTACCATACAACCTCTCCTCAATTCAAAAGAAAAAGTTCTTCTGTGATTGTCGTGCTTATTACTGGGATGAACCTTTAATGTTTAAGATATGTGTTGATAACATGATCCGGAGGTGTATCCCCGAGCAAGATCAACCTTTTTTTTTGCAGGCTTGCCATGCTTCACCATATGGTGGACACTTTGGAGGAATCCGAACAGCAGCAAAGGTGTTGGAATCGGGATTATATTGGCCGACACTGTTTAAGGATGCCCATGCCTGGGTCAAAAGCTGTGATGAATGCCAAAGGACATGCAACATATCCCACCGCCATGAGATGCCAATGACCACAATTCAAGAGGTGGAAGTGTTTGACATGTGGGGGATCGACTTCATGGGGCCATTCGTCAGCTCATACGGTAACAAATATATATTAGTTGTAGTTGACTATGTCTCCAAGTGGGTTGAAGCGGTGGCTCTCCAACCCAATGATGCAAAAGGGGTGACAAGTTTCCTAAAGAAAAACATCTTCACACGTTTTGGCACCCCAAGAACTATAATCAGTGATGGTGGCTCCCATTTTTGCAATAGAGTGTTCGCCTGCCTGTTGGAGAAATATGGAGTTTGCCACAAGGTAGCCTCACCATACCACCCACAAACAAGCGGGCAAGTCGAAGTATCCAATAGGGAGAATAAAAGTGTCCTTACAAAAATAGTAAATGTAACAAGGACCAATTTGGCGAAGAAGTTGGATGATGCATTGTGGGCATACCGCACAGCCTTCAAAATGCCAATTGGCATGTCACCATACAAGTTGGTGTTTGGAAAGGCATTCCACCTCTCGGTAGAGCTTGAACATAAAGCACTATGGGCATTGCGACAGCTGAATTTAGAGATGGAGACAGCGGTCACCAACAGAGTCACTGGGTTGCATGAGCTGGAGGAATTCAGGTTCCAGACATTCGAGAGTGCTAGATTATACAAAGAAAGGATGAAACTGATGCATGATAAGCACATCTTGGATCGAAACTTCAGACTCATAGATCTAGTGTTGCTATATAACTCACGATTGAGGTTGTTTCCTGCAAGTTGAAGTCCCGATGGTCAGGACCCTTCAGAGTGGTGCAAATGTTCTCAAGTGAAGCCGTGGAGATTGAATAATAAGATGGGACAAACAAGTTCATGGTGAATGTGCAGAGGTTGAAACATTACCTTGGAATGGCCGAAGGAAAAGGGGACAAAGTGGTAATAAATTTGGAAGAGCCCCAAGACACGCATGAAGAGTGATGATTAGAGCATGTGTCGTGCCGCGACATTAAATCAGGCGCTTTCTGGGAGGCAACCCATGGTTTGTTGTAATTCGTCGTGCCGCGATGTTAAATCAAGCGCTTCTTGGAAGGCAACCCATGTTTCTCTTTTGTATTTCGCTTGTTTTGTTGTTGTATCGATGTGAACGATACTAACCAAATTATTAGTGTACATGGAAAGATTGATGCATATCAGGAGGAGTCGGGGTCAAATACTAACCCTGGAGAGGTAAAAAATTAAAGAAAACATAAATAAATTTGCGGGGATCGAACCGCGACCGCGGTCCCAACCGCAGCCCTGGGCGCGGAGACTGCGCAGGCTTCTATTTGGTCACTGCGACCGCAGATCGGGCACGGTGATTCAAGAGGCTTCTGCCCAGTGTCCGCGATCGCAGACGTGACCGCGGAGCTGGGCGCGGTCGGGCATGTAAGTAGTTTTTTATTTTTTTCTTTTCCCAACCCCACTAACCTAAGACACCCACCCAAACCCTCCACTTCCCACTTTACCTTTTCCCTTTTCCTACTCTAACTTTACCTCTTCCCCCTCTAATCCTTAAAAACACAAAACTCACCCCTTCCATCTCCTCCTCTCACCAAATTGTTACCTTTCCCTTCCTTCCCCTATCTCCATTAACAAGATCCACCTTCGGTTGTTCAAGAATATCAAGTAAGTCATGATTTCTCCCTTCCTTTTTAATTTATTCCTTTTCTCTTCTTTTTTTTATAGTTGATTTTCAGATTTTTGTAGCAATTTTGGAGTAAAATTGTCTTCTTTCTAGTGTTAGTGTATAGAATGAGGAGGTAAAATCATGACTTTGTTGTGTTAGAGGTAGATTGCGGTGGGGATGAGTATGTGAAGCCATTGTAGTTGATGTGGGGAGGATTTGTACCTCCATGGGATTATTTGTGCTCAATTGTAGACCTATACACACTAGGTGTTTGTTGAATTGCCCCTATGAGCTTTAAATGCTATTGTGACCATGGTGTGGGTGAAGCCTGGGTAACCGCCCTGGATTCACACAATCCACACCCTTACTAATGGTGGCATTTGTGTTGTCGGGTATAATGCATCCATCCAGGAAGAGACGGTCCCCAGGATTCTCAGCTAGTGGACCGGGAGGTCCTTCTAGAGCTCGGGCACAAGCTAGCTCGAGCCGGTTTGACAGTAGGAGGTTTTTTCCAAGAAAAGCCCAGGAGAGATTTAGTGTGAAGGCAGAAAAGAAGCCTATGGCTGAAAGGACCATTGACAGGGCATCTCTTCATGTAGAAAATCCAAACATGTACCGGGAATTGCTGCGGCGTCGGCTCGAAATTTTCTTTGAGGAGCCAGAGGACGGCAATATGATGTTGGTTAGAGAATTTTATGCCAATTGCCCGGAGCATGAGAATCGGGTTGTCACGGTTCACCAAACTAGAGTGGATGCTTCACGCGAGACCATCCGACGAGTGTACAGGTTGCCAGCCTTCGACGAGGCTGAAGATTTTTACCAGACATACCATAAAAAGCCTGTCACTTGGAACCTTTTCATCCAAACCATCTGTGTGCCGGGCAGGGACTTAATATGGGTTAAACCTATATGTACCCTGAACTCAGCCTCCCTCAATTGGGAGGCAAAGTGTTGGCTGAACGTCATCAACAGTCATCTGCTGCCATCAAGCAACACCACTGATGTCAATGGACCTAGGGCAGCAACGATATGGTGTTTTGAGAATGGTAATGATTTCGATGTGGTCCGGCTGATCCAGGATGAAATGTTCATTCGCTCACCTGAAAAGAAGTATGGTTTATACTTTCCTTCTCTGGTCACCAAATTGTATAGAGCGGCAAGAGTTCCTGAGAACCCAAACATGGATGGGTTGGTACCAAAGAAGGCCGCGTTCAGGGCATCCAAAGTAACCATCGGAAAAGACCAGGTGGCACCTGGAGATGTCCAAAACAACACATCAGATGAGTCAGATGATGATGATGATGATGATCAGGAGGAGACAATGCATGCCTCACCCCCACAGGTGCAGATTTCTGATGAGGCAGGCCTATCTCAGGCCCGCCGGAGTACCCGTCTGACGACTCTGGAACGGGATATGGCTGGGTTGCGCACTTTGATCACGAACCTGGGTACTAGAGTTGATGCTCTGGACACTCAAAGTGCAAAGTCTGAGAAGAAGATTATGGGTTGGCTGTGGGCGCTAGGACGAGCTTGTCACCTCGATCCTGGCACTGTCTCCGATCAGGACTGAGTACCAGGGAAGTCCCCGTACCTTACTCTGCTTTAATTTATTTGACATGGGTACATGCCAATTTCTTAAGTGTAGGGTGGGGAATGATGTGTTTGTTGTTATTATATATGTATGTATTTGATTGGTAGTTTAGTTTGTCAATTTAATTTTGCCTTGGCCCGACGATGGACACCATTCGACGGGTTTCTTGAGGGACTAAAGTCAAACAAAATAAAAAGATTTTTGGTTTTGTAGTAGTGTATCAACTCCCCCTTGGTTTTTTCTTAAACCAAGGTTCTTTTCAAAGGGTTTTTATTTGAACCGAGTGTAGTTAGTTTTATCAATTTTTAGTTAGGAACTTACGGGCGAGGAAAGGATTGAGTATAGACTACTTTAGTGTGACACTTAGGCTCATTAGTTGACTCTAGCAAGAAAGACTTAAAATGTGTGTGCTTGATTCTTAAGTAACCTGAGTGGAGAGTCTGACGATCCAACCTGAATTGAGTCATGTGCCATGTGCCATGTATGAGTGAGGCTTTGTGTATTCTATGCTAACGTTTAACGCCTAGAACTTGCCCTGTGTGTGTGCAAAGTGAAATGGTAGTCTTATTTGGTCTAGGAAATGATATAGGATTTTCTTTGTTGAACCATATCTATACATGTTTTACCCACCTAATTGTTATATACCATAGTTAACCCCTTTTAGCCTGTAATCCTTATTTCTTTGGCAACCACATTATAAGCCTTACCCAAATCTTGAATTGTCCATCTATTTGAATCCTATAACCTCTATAAGCCCTTGAATTGCAATGAAATATTTAAAAGCTAAAGTGTGGGGTGGTTGGTAGGGATTTTGAGTGGAACTGAGGAAATATGGATAAAGGTGCACGATGTTGAAAGTGAATACTAGAAGCCACCTGAACTGGAAAAAAAAATTGTATTATGTAAAGAATAAGTCTTTGATGGTGGTGGATTTTGAGATAATTGTTATTAAAGAAGTAGGGGGTTTGACATAGTAATATAAAGGTGGAATGGTGGTTTGACATGTATGGGCTTAATTGTTGAAATAGTGTATTAAAGTGCTTAGGGAGGTGCAGTCACTATTATATCCAAATGTATCACACCCCACCTGCAACCTACATTACATCCAAATAAAGTCCTAATTGATCCTAGACCGAATGAGCTTGATTAGTAGAGTAGTACACTACGGGCAAGCATATGGTGCGTTTTCTGTGCATAAGAATATTCTTTCTGAGGGTGAGCAAGTTTTATTTATTTGAAGTCCTCAGTGTGTGCGAATTGGATTGATTATTACATAAGTCTCTTTTGTGGTGAGTAGGTGCTTGACTCATGAAAGGGAGGTAGGTTTGGACCTCCAACTTAGAGGAAGTGAGTCGGTTAGGGACATTGCGTGGCTAAAGAGAGAGTCCGCTCTTGAGGTGTGGATGTTACGCTAAGGTAGTTTCCCAGTGAAGTTAGGCCTGTGGAGTGTGGTTTTGTTAATCGAGGACGAGCAACGGTTTATGTGTGGGGTGTTGATAGTAGCCTATATTATGCTATGGAGATGTTATTTATACTCTAAATCAACCATGCTTTATTGATGTTTTAAATGCTAAAAGATAATAAAATGCTCTAATTGAGATTTTTATGCGTTGCAGGAGTCACTCCGATCTAGGAGGAAGATAAAGAGCTTTTTGGAGTCTACTATTTCATACACGGCCAATCGAGGATAGCCCCGATGAAAAGAGCAAGAAAAGGGCGAAGAAAACAGTGAAAGCCAGGTCCGAACACGGTCAAAAACAGAATGTTAGAAAACGACCGCGGTCAAGTCCGCGACCGCGGTCGGGAGTGTAACGGCCAAGAACTGCAGGGAATAAAGTGCAAATATCTGGGAAATTGACCTAACCTTATAAAAACCCAAAAACTCGTCCAAGAGTAGGTTTAAGCTTGTTTTTAGACTCAATTGGAGGCAAGAACAAGTGATAGGAGATCAAGTCATCTTTAGAGTTTTTATTTCTTCTTCTTTTTACCATTAATTGTGAATCATGAACAAAATTATTGCTTTGTCTTGTTTTACTATGAGTAGCTAAACATTCATTCTAAGGTTGATGGAACCAATTGTTGGATGAAACTTTAACTCTATTTTGATATAATTGAGTCGGGTTTATTCTATGATTGTTCAACTACGTTTTGTATTGTGATTAATTGAATGGGCCCTTGATTAATCGTGTCTAATTGCCTTGTGTTGCTTGAAAAAGAATACTTGGTTAGATTGTCGTTGAACAACACCACTTTTGGGTAATTGAAGAGATTCATTACTTGAATTTAAAAGTGAGTTTAGAAATAACGAAGCTTTGGTAGGATAATCCTGAGTTGGATAATTTGTTAGCTAGAGTAGTTCGAAAGAATGCTTCTAGTAAATTGTCGTAATTGATCGAGAGATGATTAAGGTAGCCCATAACTCATAATCCTCAAAGAATATTACAGCGAGATTATAGCTTAAGAGTTAAGAATTAATCCGGCAATTGGGGAAATCAATACCTTAGATCTTTTTATCCTTGAATTCATCCTTATTATTGAACCATGTTAGTTTTCTTATCATTTTACTTTAGCTAGATAAAGTCCACTGTTTATTGATAAAAGTCTTGCATCCGGAAATTTCTGAGCTTAGCCTTATTAAGAGTTATAGTGAATAGGTTAGTTCCCCATGGATTCGACTTTGGACTTAAACCGAATTATATTTACAGCGACCGCTTGTCCTTTTTATAAGTCATAGTTGGGCGTGATCACTGAACAATTCACAAACAGTAGGATTTGTACTACTGCATCGCAATGTGCGTCGCATCAGTGCAAATTTCATAAGCTACGGATTTTGCTTGATTTTTGAAATCCAGATGTGGTTCTCGACCCTCGAACACGATCCCGGCTTAATCCCTTGGGCTTTTACTCAGACTTTAAAGCTCCAAATAGCTCGAATTCATTCCATAACATTTACATCACTCGGAATCACTCCTACAAGGCATAAACCACACAATTTGTGCAAAACACTAGTGATTAAAGCTCAAACTCAAAGTGCAGTAAATTAGAGTGCAATAAGCGACTAAAACACGTAATTATAACCCACCATAAAGCCCATCGGTGCCCCATGACAAACATCCATACAAGTATAATAACCTCACACGAATTCGTTCATAAGCTCAAAAAATAAACACAATATCAAAATTGAAAATCAAGCATCAAAACTAAAAAAATTCAAATGTTAATAACTCAAATTTTAACTTTCCACAATAAACGCTGAAACGAGCTCGGATCAACCGAAACCCAATCCAATATGTACAAGTCCAAAATTATCATACGAGCCTACAAAACCATCAAAATACCAATCTGAGGTCGTTTAACAAGAATGTTGGCCGTGGTCAACTCCAACGACTTTAAAGTTCAAATTTCAAGATTTTTTTTGTAAAAACACATCTAAACTTTTCAAATATCGAAACGAACCACGCTCACAAGTCATAAATCATCAAGTGAAGCTTTTCAAAGTCTTAAATCATGAAACAGAAAGCTAGAGCTCAAAACGACATATCGGGTTGTTGCATTACCTAGAGGACATGACTCGTGTCTCAATGCTTGACTCATGTCACGCATGCACGTCTCTAGACATGACACGTGTCACTAAAGCATGAAACGCGTCACACATGCATAAGTGGTTAGCATGACACATCTCAACACGCATTGGCACATGACACTACACGTGCCTTGTCAGCATGACACGTGTTAACATACATGATTGGTGAGCATATGTATCACACTTTTTCAATCCTCCTATATGTATATTTTTCTCATTATGGATTTATTGTTACACATCAAGAAATGAGTAGATTAAACCATGTGTAATTGGAGTACAACGTGGACATAAGAAATTGATCCTTTCTCAACTGCAATTCATGGGTATTTCCGTTAAGTAATGTGAGAAAGAACATCGTGCAAATGAGAAAAATCAGTTTCTCATAACTAGAAAGTTCTATTACTGCTTTGAAAGATAATTCAAGAAAACACTATGGATTTCAGGTGCATTTCTTAATTAAAGAAATGTTATTTAATATTTTTGTGAAAATCATTAAGTTTCACGATTCTATAATCATGGGATTTTCAATTAGGTTGTTTAAGCCTCACAATATATAACTGTAAAAATTTCTTAATCTACTTCTATTTGTAATTATTAGTACATTCCTTCTTTTTTACTTTAGCAAAAATCTTGTTGCAATAGTGTCAAATTTATGTAACAATCTATGGTTATCTTGCAATATAACAATTTGTACATAGTACACTATACTGCCAGTTGTCACCAAAAGAAAAACGAACGAGGAAGAAATGAAATGAAACAATGTGATTTTTCAGTATCAAGATATCATGTCGACCCAATAAATTCCTTCTCTTCTCTCTCCTCCCCATTCTCTCTCGATAATGGTAATATCTAGTGGGAAACCGTTATCTCCCTCAGAACTCAGTCATGAGTTTTTATGTTTCTCAATTAGGAACGAGCACACATAAACCCCTAGATCCACTAGAAATTACGAATTTTCCACCCCTTACCACAAATTCCCAAATAAACCACAACATTAATAATCAAGCTATGAATGGGGTAAAATCTCAACCCATAAGATCAGGTTGCGTACAGAAGAGCCCTAGGGCTGAAGGCGCAACCCACAAATAAGTGCAGAATCAAATTCAAACACAGGAAGCATGAAATCATCAACGGGAAACCAGTAGTCACATTCACAAATGAAGAACATGATCTGCTAGCTGAGACTTGCAGGTGAACTCTAATAGGTTACTTTGACCGAAATCGCCCCCAAATTGACAAAATTAGGGCAGATTTTGCGAGATTTGTGCCTACTAAATGGCATGTGAAAATAGGGGACAAAGATGCTAAACATGTATTCATTGATGTTGAGAATGAAGAGGACTACAATTTAATAACTTCATATACCTTTATACAACTTGGTGAAGATCATTCCATGATGATACAGAGGTAGGCTACTAATTTCAAACCAAATAAGGCTACGTCTCTGGCACCGGTGTGGATCAGTCTACTAGATCTTCCATGGCATTACTATGAGTGGGAATCCCTCTGTAGGATTTCTAGACCTATTGGAACACTTATTGTCATGGATAAAGCCACTCAGACAAAAACTAGACCAACGTCAACAAGAATGAGGATTGAGATATATTTATTGAAACTTCTGATCACTGAAGTTCAGGTAGCCATTCAGAATCCAGAAGGTATTTTGGAGACATTCAATCAAAAAATTGAATATGAAACAGTGCCCCTGTTCTGATCTCATTGTAGAATCCAAGGTCACACAAGGGAGGTTTGTCAATGTGCTCCCAAAACTGATCTTGTGGATACCCAAAATAAGGAGCTAGCAGAAGAAGAAAAGAGGAACCAACAAGATGAGAAACATCAACAACTAGATCAAGAAACGCAACATATATAGTTCCAAAAAGGCCACTTCTAGTATTATCAGTACAAAGCATGGAACACAATAAATGGAAGTCGATATAAATATGAGCGACAAACAAGGCCCTAAGGCTTCCAAATCTACTTTGGAAGAAGGATGGAAACAAGTGGATAAAAGAAAAGGAAAAGGCAAAAACAACATCAATGGGAATTCTTCTCCAAAGAACCCACAGACCAGTGAGGAGAATGAAATCATAACACTACAACAAAAGGGAGATTTACCGGTTAATATTTATTGGCTGCTAATATTTGCCTTCTGTGAATAAATTAGGGGCAATTAGTTTATTGTTGTTAAATAATTACCGCTAAATCCCCTTTTTGTTGTAGTGTAAGTCAAGGCAACAAATTTTAGCTTAATAACAATATGTTCATTCAACTAGCTGAGTAGGAAATAATGGAGAAAACAATGGAGACTAGCACAGATAAGGAGAACGTTGTGCAAGGCAAAGCTGAGGAAGACTCTAACTGCCCAATTTGGCATGAACTCCATATGGGACATAGAACACGACAACAAAACAAAGGAAAGAAATAAGAACAAGAACGAAATGCACCACCATAATCTTAGAGTCAGGAAGAATAGAAATGAACCCTTGCCCTATATGGAGAACACTGATCAATAAGCACAAAGCAACAAGGATTCCTCGAGCAGTCATGATGCCAATAATAGGAAAAAGGATGCCCTCCAAGAAACAGAGATTCAAAGACAAAGTAAGTAGCAATAAAGGGGATATTACTAACGGGGAGGATCAAGTACCCAAGACTGTACCCCAATGGACCCCCATAAACTTTCCTCTAATGCAGACCACCTCTTACCTCAAGGAGAATATATCCAGTCTGACCAATAAGGCCCAGGATCTGGATATACTGAAGGAGCAAGAGGGAAATGGACCTCAAAATCCTGAGGCTGAACCCCCAGATTCAATGAATGAGCTTTTTAATGTTCCAGTTGGCCAAGTGCAAGAGTTGGATATGGTATCTGGTGACAAGCTCAACCAGAAAATGTTTATGGAACATATCGAAAAGGATATTGAAAAATGTCTATCAGATGATGAAGTGATCATAGGGTATATCAGAAAGTCCTACTCTAAGGAGTCACTCTGTTTGCGAGACAAGGATCAGACTAATGTCTCCAATATCAACAACATGTATCCAAGGAATCAACACAATATTGGAGGGTGTCAATTATTCAGAGATTGACTCCTCGATGGCAGATCATAGCCTCCCCAATCCTATTACTTCCCATGATTAATACAATATCGTGGAATATAAGGGGTATAGGGTCCAACGGATCTCTTGAGAGACTCCAAACTTTGAAACTTCATTATCAACTTCCTCTCATCCGCCTACAAGAACCTATGGTGGATAGTGGCAATATTGAGAAATTCAAAAGAAAGATGGGAATGCAACATGCCTTCTTTAATTGCTCTAACAAGGTCTGGATTTTCTAGACTAACGACATCAATATTAATATCCTTCAAGACAAAGAACAACATGTTCACATTAATTCTTACCACAATAACTGCCCCTCCTTCCTTTTAACGATTGTTTATGCTAAATGCTCCAAAGAATTGAGAAGGGAGTTATGGTCAGATCTAAGAAACTTAGCTACTAACATCCAAAATATATGGGGGGTCATTGATGACTTCAATGTGATTACTAACAGAGAAGAAAAACTAGGTGGTAGACTAAACAGACTAGAGGAAAGTCTGGACTTCGTAGTTTGTCTCAACGAGTGTGGATTACAAGATGCTAGTTTTGCTGGTGCTAAAGTTACTTGGTGTGATAACAAGGATCTTCCCCTCACTATATGGAAAAGACTCGACAAATTGGTATACAGTTCTTGTTGGTTTGATATTCTTAATAGAACAGTTGTCACACACCTATCCAGATCCTGTTCAGATCATGTTCCACTATTCGTGAAGCTACATCATGAAGATACACAAGGAACCAGGTACTTCAAGTTTCTCAACTTCTGGACTAAACACCCTGAATTCATATAGACACTGTATAACAATTGAAGTATTTACATCCAAGGCAATCCCTTATACATCCTGCATCAGAAGATCAAGAACAATACTAAGTCACTTAGAAGAGAACTGCATGACCAATAATACTCCAGAGAATAGATGTGAACTATCTAAGAGTAAAGCATGAGTTTATAAGATACCTAAATATTTATGACTCTATTTTGAGCCAAAAAACTAGAGTTAAATGGTTCAATGAGGGTGGTGCCAATACTGCCTACTTCCATGAAACTATCAAAGAGAAAATAAGAAAGTTGTCAATTAGAAGGATTCAAGATGGAGAAGGTGACTGTCTTGAAGATTATGAATCTATTGCTGAGGAAGCTGTGAACTTTTACAAGAACCACTTTTTTGAAGACTCCAACAACACTGATTTTAGAGCCCTAGACTATATTGAAATATGTATTACTAATGATGATAACATTAGAATCAGTGTCATTCCTACTCTCCAAGCAGTTACTGACATTGTGTTATCCATTGATGCCAATAGCTCCCCAAGGCCTGATGGCCTTAGTGGGATGTTCTACCATAAGTGTTGGGACGTTATATCCGAGGATGTACATAATATTGTGGAAGTTGTATTCAGAGGATCCACACTTACCAAATTCTACACTTATACTTGTATTTTCATGATTACAAAAGTTGAACACTCCTAAAATTTCTCAGACCTCAGGCCAATTAGCCTTTGTATTGTGTCTTCCAAAATCATTTCTAAAATCCTCAACATCAGGCGCTCCAGTATATTACCCAGGTCATCTCCAGGAACCAATTTGGCTTCATTAAGGGGAGATCAATCTCAGAAAACATCCTC
This sequence comes from Nicotiana paniculata, assembly GCA_005239505.1. Classification (NCBI taxonomy): domain Eukaryota; kingdom Viridiplantae; phylum Streptophyta; class Magnoliopsida; order Solanales; family Solanaceae; genus Nicotiana; species Nicotiana paniculata. The sequence continues at coordinate 18,277 of ML357820.1, read as the reverse complement.
TCTGCACAGGAGATCATCAATGACATCAACAAACCAAATAGGGAAGGCAATGTTATTCTAAAACTTGATATGACCAAAGCGTATGACAGAGTCTCGTGGATTTTCCTGCGGAAAATTTTAAAGATGGGCTTCAGTGAGCAGTGGATTGAGATTGTTCACAAGTACATCTTCAATAATTGGTATTCTGTGCTGGTTAATGGAAGAAGAAATGGCTTCTTCCAATCTGAGAGGGGCTTAAGGCAGGGAGACCCTCTATCCCATTCACTCTTTATTTTAAGTGCTGAAATTCTTTCTCAAATGATGAACATTCTTCATAATAGAGTGGGTTACAAAAGTATTTATGTGAATATTAGCTGTCCTAAAGTTAACCATCTTTCTTTCCAGATGACGCAATTCTATTCTTTAATGGAAACAAGAGGTCCATGAGATAGGTATTGAGTACCTTAACTGATTATGATAAGATCTCTGAGCAACTCATCAATAAGAAAAAGATTTGTTTTGCAATGAGCACCAAGACCAATTTGGTCACTATCAACAGAATGAAGGCTATCACTGACATGAAATACCAAAAGTTCCCCCATCAAATATCTGGGATGCCCTCTCACAACAGGTAGAAAGAAGATTGAACAATATTCAGATATTGTGAACAAAGTCATTGGTAGAATTAGAGGATGGCATACAAAACTCCTCTCCACTAGGGGAAGAGCCATCCTAATCAGACATGTCATTTTGGCTCTCCCTATGCATCCACTGGCTGTTGTGAATCCATCCAAAGGAACCCTAGAGATCATAGAGAAATTTGTAGCTAGATTCTTTTGGTCAGGACAAGATAGTGGAGGAAAGTATTACGGGGCTGCATGGAAGAACTTGTGCTACCCTTATAGTGAAGGTGGTCCTAATTTTAGGAGTCTCACTGATACCTGAAAATTTTTTAGAGCTAAACAGTGGTGGAACCTTAGAACAACTAACTTTCTCTGGGGGTCCTTCATGATTGTTAAATAATGTGAATTGAAGCATCATATAGCTACCAACTGGAATAAGGGGAACTCGCAAAACTGGAAAGTCATTTGTGACATCAAAGAAGAAATAGAGCTCAATATTGTTTGGAACACTGGGAAAGGAGATGTCTCTTCTTGGTTTGACAACTGGTGCCCATTGGGACCCCTATACAAGATTACTCCCTAAGAGGCCCCTCTTCCTAACATTAAGCTGAATGAAATTCTTCAACACAAGACCTGGAATTGGAACATGCTCACTATTCAACCCAACGAAGATACCAAAACTCATCTCTTATCCTTGGACATTGAGTTAGACAACAATTGCTATGATAAAGCTAAATGGAGCCTATTCAACTCAAGAAACTTTACCATCAGCTCTACTTGGAATTCTATAAGGCAAAGGAACGACCATAGCCCTTTCTATAGCAACTTATGGACAAAGGACATTCAAGATGTCTTTTCTCTTATGGAGAGCAATCGGTAATAAGCTCTGCCCTGACAAGAGAATGGCTAGGCTTAGAATCACTCTAAACCACCAATGTTATTTTTGTAATCCTGCTAATAGTCTGAGCTTGAGGCATTAATAACCTATTCTTTCAAGGTGATCTTGCTAGGAAAATTTGGAGGAAATTTGCAGGCCCCTTGGGTATTGGTTGGAATTTCAACAACCTGAACATGACTCTTTTGAGTTGGTGGAACCACAATTCGTCTAATCCAATCGCGAGATTCATCACCAAGAATCTCCCACTTATCATTTGCTGGGAACTTTGGAAATCAAGATGTTGCAACAAGTTTGAAGGGACTAGGCCGTCAATATATATAACCAGTTCTAGTATCACTAATTTTCTTTTGCAGATAATCAAGAAACATTTTAGCAGAGTTCGTATTGGAGATAACTAGAGCAGCATATACATAGCCTGTGAAGCAAACATTCCACATACTAGCAGCTTCCCAGTGAAGTGGATCAGACCACCTACTTAATTAGTCAAGCTGAACAGTGATGGAAGTTTCTCTAATGGGCAATGTGGAGGGGGAGGTATTATTACAGACCAAGAAGGAAATTTCATCGCTGCCTACTCTGTCTCTTTAGGAGCATGTACAAGTAATTTCGCAGAAGCTGAAGCACTTCTCTTTGGTTTGAAATGGTGTGCCGACAGAGGTCTAAAGAGGGCCATAGGAGAATCTGACTCACTCCTAATGGTCAAATGCGCCAAAAGGGAGTGGAAACCTCCATGGAATACTAACAACCAAGTAAAAGAGATCCAGAAAATGATTGAAGATCACAACTTCAACATCTATCACTGCTTAAGAGAAGCTAATAGACCAGTTGACAGTTCAGCAACTCTGAGTCACAGAATTGAAGGAAACAAGATCTTCAACCTTTTCTCTAATCTTCCTAGCCATATAAGGGGCCTAGTAAATATGGACAAATGGAGCTTACCTAGTTCCAGAATAAAGCACACAAAACCATCTAACATTGTCTATGATCCTCGTTGAGCTACCTTTGTTTTTGCTATCCTTTAGTTAGGATATAGAGTGTTATGTACAAAGTTTGGGATGCCATACTCAATATTTAATTTTTCGCACATCAATGATCAATGATGACTCCCATGTCCAGTAGATGAAAGTAGTGGAAATGAGGATATTAAGATGGATATGTGGGTATACTAGGTTGGACAGAATTAGGAATGAAGATATTTGGGACAAGGTGGGAGTGGCCCCTGTGGAGGCAAAGATGCGTGAGGCAAGGTTGAGATGGTTCATGCATGTTAAGATGAGAAGCACAGATGCCGCAGTCAGGAGATGTGAGAGGTTAGCCTTGGGAGGTGAGATGAGAGGTAGAGGTAGGCCAAAGAAGTCTTGAGGAGAGGTGATCAGGCGGGATATGGCGCAGCTTGAGCTGACCGAGGACATGACCCTAGATAGAAGGGTATGGAGATTGAAGATTAGGTAGAGGGTTAGTAGGTAGTCTTGCATTTCCCTTTGTCTTCTCTAGTTCGATAGTAATAGTGCTAGTACGGTACCCTTTTTTTCCTTAGTTTGTTATATTCGCATGTCTCGTTACGTTATTACTTGCCATCGGTAATTTCGTAGTTGGCTAGCAGTACTTTGTTCATATTCTCGTTTGTTGCCTTGGATTTAGTTTTCTAAATATATTATCTTGCTATTACTTGTTATCGATACCTCTTTCATATTCTCAATTGCTATCTTCGATTTAGTTTTCTAATTAGTTGTCTTGCTATTACTTGCTATCACGACTTCTTTTATCTTCTTTAACCGAGAATCTATCGGAAACAATCTATCTGCCCTTCCATGGTAGGGGTAAGGCTCCGTACATCCTATGCTTTCCATACTCCACTTATGAAATTATACTCGGTGGTTATTGTTGTTGTAATGATCAATGATTGAATGTTTAATAAAAAAAATGAAACAATGTGGTCAGTAACATAAAACTTTCATCTTTCGGTTAACCCGGTAACTAGTTCACTGACATGTCCTATTTTACAATTCAACTCCATTTATGGGTACTAGTTCCGATTTATTTTGGAACTAGAAAGGGGAAGTAGTCAACACTGTGGACCCTACTTCAAAGAACTGCCGTTAGATTTAGATCAACGTTACCTTATCAAAGCTAACCCCTTATTTTTCGTCAAAATTCGAGATTCTGTAGAAGCGTCATTTACGATTGGTGAGAGAAACTCAATCTATTAAAACCTTATTGGAAGTCTCTAGAACCTAAAGCCTATTGCACACTCTCTCCATCACACCATTAATTTAAGCCTCCACGCCTTCACTGAGCAACGCCAATCATTCGAGATTCACTGCTATATTGAGTTCAATAGCATTTGTTTGGAATGGATGAGGATTTTGATACTCCAGCGATGGATGAGGACATGGATCTGCCAGATGAAAGTCCAATAATGAAAGTCGGGGAAGAGAAGGAGATCAGTAAAGAAGGTTTGAAGAAGAAGCTTGTTAAGGAAGGTGAAAAATGGGACACTCCTGAACCTGGAGATGAAGTCGAAGGTGAATTACTCTTGTAAATCTTATTCTTAACAAAAAAAGATTGTTTACGATGCTAAATAATCTCAATTTGTGCTCATAATGGTGATTTCAATTAATTCTCAGTTCATTACACCGGGACTCTGCTTGATGGGACCAAGTTCGATTCCAGTCATGATAGGGGGACTCCTTTCAAGTTTACTCTCGGACAAGGTTAGAAAAACTTCCTCTGTTTTTTTAACATTCATTGCTTTCTTTCTCGTAGACGAAGGTCTTTCATAGTGTGATGAATGTTTGTAGTAAATCGACATGGTTAGTGAAATTTATTTGCCGTGCGGTGTTATTATGTTTGCTTCTGCTTGAATGAAAATCAATGAGTTAAACATTTATTGAATATTTTATCCAAGTCCTCCAGTATTAAGAAATATGACGTCGTGTTAGTGCTGGACTTCCATGCAAGCTAACCTTGTGCCAAGCCATCAAGATGGCCTGATTTTTCTATTCTGTCCAATGTTGTTTAAAGCCATCCTGTTGTCCCCTCAATGTGAAGGGGATATCCCGTGCGCTTGGTATAAATTTGTGCTTCAAACAATGATGCGAATGCGATCACTATAACTTTGAGTATGTGGACTAATATCATTATTGCATATTGGATATGCAAATTAATTATCTTAATTGCAAGTTACCATTATAGTACCAAATTCACATATGTTTAGTATTTTTCCTAATGTTGTGATTGTGCGCTTCACTTCAAAGAGTTGCTTTTTGCTGTGCGACCAATGGACCTTGTGAATTTTTTGCGCTTTTCACTTTTAAAAATACTGATACCGTCAGTTTTTTTTTCTCATTGATGTGCAAGGAGCTTGCACTAAGATAATGTATAATTACGGAGCCTTATGAGAAGGTTTAAACTATATGATTCGGAAGTTGATCATGAGAATCTGAAGTGGTTATACAGCACTTCAGATTTTTTGCGCTTTTCACTTTTAAAAATACTGATACCGTCAGTTTTTTTTTCTCATTGATGTGCAAGGAGCTTGCACTAAGATAGTGTATAATTACGGAGCCTTATGAGAAGGTTTAAACTATATGATTCGGAAGTTGATCATGAGAATCTGAAGTGGTTATACAGCATCATGTATGTTTACTGGGTATATGTTGATCATGTATGTTTACTGGGTATAAGAAAATTGGGTATATGTTTGCTGTATATGCACGCATATACAATATATCTGTGAGAGATCGAGAGCTGATATTCACACTCACATGTGCATGCGTGTCATGTGTTTCCATGCATGTGTGTATTCGGAATAGAATATGTACAGTTGGATTTGTGAGTAAGTTATTCGTGATTTTGAATTTGATTTCCTCCATGAGTTTACTAGTTACTGGAGATTATTGATTAATAAAAGCCCTAGTAATACAAAGAAGTGAAGACTTTTTCTTTATGAGGAACTTTGTATCGACATATCTCTGTATTGTGAATCAAGATGAGTGATATATTGTTGCATGTTTTGCTGATGCTACTGTTCTTTCCTCGTAGGACAAGTAATTAAGGGATGGGATCAAGGTATTAAGACGATGAAAAAGGGTGAAAATGCCATTTTCACCATTCCTCCAGAGCTGGCTTATGGAGAATCTGGTTCTCCTCCAACTATCCCTCCAAATGCCACTCTCCAATTTGATGTTGAACTGCTATCATGGGTGAGTGTAAAGGACATCTGCAAGGATGGTGGTATCTTCAAGAAGATCCTTACTGAGGGAGACAAATGGGAAAACCCCAAGGATCTTGACGAAGTTCTAGGTATCTATCATTTTTTAGTTTCATCAGATGTCTGTGTGTATTTATGTGCTGGAGCATTGAGTGAGCTTTCCTTTGATCTTTTTATTCAGTCAAGTATGAAGCTCGGCTTGAAGATGGCTCATTGATTGGAAAATCAGATGGAGTGGAGTTTGCTGTTCAGGAAGGTAACCCTTGATTTCATAGTAGCACCTTATTTACAAGGTTATAGATGCACTATCGTGCACTAACACTCTTATTGGGACAGGACACTTCTGCCCGGCTATTGCAAAGGCTGTGAAAACTATGAAGAAAGGAGAAAAAGTCCAGTTGACTGTGAAGCCACAATGTAAGTGGTTCTTCTAAGAAGCATTCTTGTATGCAGTTGAAGTTATGTCAATAACATGTCTTATTTGTTTTCTGCAGATGGCTTTGGGGAGAAAGGTAAACCTTCCTCTGGTGATGGAGGAGCTGTCCCACCTAATGCTACGTTGCAAATTAACTTGGAGTTAGTCTCATGGAAGACTGTCTCAAGTGTCACTGATGATAAGAAAGTTATAAAGAAGATCTTAAAAGAAGGGGAAGGATATGAAACACCCAACGAAGGAGCTGTGGTTAAATGTTAGTTACTCAGGACTAACAATTGTGTTGCAGATATTAGAATTTTTAAGTTAAATACATGATAATGTGATTATTCCTTTGAATTGGCCTCTTGTAGTGAAATTGATCGGCAAGCTGCAAGATGGCACAGTCTTTATAAAGAAGGGCCACGATGGAGAAAATGAAGATGACCTTTTCAAGTTTAAGACAGATGAAGGTATGCATTCTGACTACTTCATTGTCATTATAATTTGGTGTTTTTCTTGGTTGTCTGTTATTCCCTATTTGATTGCACTCACTGCTGATCTGCCATGAACAGAACAAGTTATTGATGGGCTAGATAGAGCTGTCATGTCAATGAAGAAGGGTGAAGTGGCACTTCTCATAATTGCGCCTGAATATGCCTTTGGTTCATCTGAATCAAAGCAAGACTTGGGTGTTGTTCCTCCCAACTCAACTGTGTATTATGAGGTTGAGCTTGTTTCGTTTGTCAAGGTATGACATATGACATATGACATAATTTTTCATATAATTCTAACTCTTTTCTGCTAGCCACAGATTGTATTTTCATATCTTTAATGTGGCCTGTAGGAAAAGGAATCATGGGATATGAATACACCGGAGAAAATTGAGGCAGCTGGCAAAAAGAAAGAGGAAGGAAATGCACTGTTTAAGGCTGGTAAATATGCAAGAGCATCAAAGAGATACGAAAAGGTATGTAAGTCATACGGTGCTCCTACTTAGTAGGTAATTAATTGCTGGGTTGTGATCCAGTTTTGCCTAACAGCAAACTTTTAAATAAAATGCAGGCTGCTAAATTTATTGAATATGATACTAACTTTAGCGAGGAGGAAAAGAAGCAGTCAAAAGCATTGAAGATCACTTGTAACTTAAATAATGCAGCTTGCAAGTTGAAACTGAAAGATTACAAGCATGCGGAGAAGCTGTGTACCAAGGTTCCATTAGATTCAGAATACCCCTTCTGGGTCTTTCATTTTGTTTGACTCGTTTTACCTTTTTAATAATTCTGCATCTTTAGGTGTTGGAGACCGAGAGCACAAATGTTAAAGCTCTTTACCGGAGAGCTCAAGCATATATTAACATGGTGGATTTTGATCTGGCTGAATTTGACATTAAAAAAGCTCTGGAGATTGATCCTGCAAACAGGTATAGTATTGTTTATGCTGTACTTGGGTGTCCAAATCTATTGCATTTCTTTCATGGTGTTGAAGGTTGTACCTTTTTTATGATGACAAGGGACGTGAAACTTGAATACAAAGCGCTGAAGGAGAAAGTTAAAGAATACAATAAGAAGGATGCGAAATTCTATGGGAACATGTTTGCCAAGTTAAACAAGTTGGATGTCAACTCAAATGTAAGTTTCAAGCTTTGTGATCTTTAGAGTCCATGCGCTCCATCATGTTTGGTGACCAGTTCATGATGCGCTTGTCTTTTTGCAGAATTCTGCTTCCAAGGAACCATTACCGATGAGCATAGATAGCAAGGCGTGACTGTTATAAGCAGACCAGTATTGGCATCTTGTCGGTTGTGTAGTAGTGAGTGCTGAATCTCTAATGCGGGAAATCTACACTGGGTTTATGGAATTAGTTTTTAGCTATGAAAAAAATTTAATCTCTTTTATGGAATGTAGTAGATTTTATTCGCTATGCTTGTCATTTAACTAGGAATTCGGAATTGCTGAGCTCGCCTAATATTGTCGAAATCATGGCAATTCTTCTACTTGCATGGGTTTTAAGTTTGATGATAGCGTCAAAGCTACCTGATCTGCATCTTCCTTTTAGACTTGTGTTATACTAAGACAACGTTTTAAAAGCCTGGCATCCCAATACAACGCCACATTGCATATTCAACCCATTGGGAGGTCGCAATTGAAGTCATAGGATAAAGTAAAACTTGTCCGTTGTTTCTTTTGGAGAGAAACACAATGTTACAACTAACAGACCAACAAGTCAATTCTCTAGAAATTATTTCGATCAACGAGGGCAACAAACAATCTCCACTTTGTGGGATTCTATTGGCTCGTTGTTGTTGAGGGCAACCAACGATCAGCCGATACACTATATAGAAACTGTTTCGATCAAGCAAGGCAACCAATGATATCAGATTAAGTAGAATTCAGCTAGAATCTACTCTTTCAACTGGAATGAATTGAACACTATAGTAACTTTCACATAGGCGCACTAACTATTACTTCAGCTGGCACGCACGGATTCAGCTAACTGGTGCCAGGGATAACTTAATCTGAGATGGAGGAGAAGATCAGAGTCAAGAAGAAAGGTGAAGACGAATAAGGTTTGAAGAAGTTCACGAGAATTCGCAGGAGCAGGAAGAAAACTGCAGAGACAACCGGAAGTTTTACCAGAATTGGTTATAGTTCATAATGCTGCCTGAGTGCCTTCTCTTCTCTTCGTTTAACTGAGATTAGTGAAACACTAATCCTGGCCGTCCACTTGTATCGTTGCAATCTTTCCTCTATTCGACTGGTCTCAGGACTCGGACCATGGGAACCATGAAATTGAAATATTTTTATAGCCATTCAAATACTAAAATATGCTTAAGATCGTAAGTTTTAAAAAAAAATCTTTTTTGTAAACAACGTTCGAGTCAAACTGCTCCACATAAATTGAAAAAGTTGGAGTAGAATTGAAGACCCACTAAAACGCCAAGGCCAGCAACCCAAAGCTTTAAATTGGATCAGCTGTTCAATTGAAGCAATTCAAAGTTGCATGATATCCAATGTAACTATGATCCAATAGTTTCAGAAAGTGCTCCTAGATTGAATGGAATTTGATGTGAAAGACCTTGAGTTGTGGTTGCTGCAGACTGTAGTAAATCAGTAGCGCAATCTCATACTAGCAGAGAGCCAGAGACATAATACTCAATTTCATTAATTCTAAGTAGGAGTGGCAAACGGGCGGGTCGTGTCGGATATGGTTCGGGTCAAAAACGGAGGTAATGAAAAACTGATAAATTATTCGATCCGATCCATATTTAATACGGATAACAAAGGGGTTAACCGGATGATAATATGATTCTTATCCATATTTGACCCGTTTTTAAAAAGTTCATTATCCAACCCATTTTTAGTGGATGATATGTGCGGCTAACAGTTTTCTTTTAACTATTTTGTTACCCATAACTCGAAGCATATACCAACATTATGCTAATGCTGAGCATATACCAGCAGTTGGATAATCCTTCTTATGTGTGTTGAGCAAAGCAACATTAATCTTATCCGTTAAAGAGTAAAGTTAGCAATATAACACTTATTGAGAGAGATTAATGTAAATTGGAATAAAATACTAGTAGTAGGAAAGATAAGCAGTAAAAATTAGTAGTAAAAGGAACATACATGAATTGTTGTCCCCTAATTATACCAGGAACTTAAGAACCTCCCAACTTGAAAGGAAAGATAAGCATCAAGGCAGGCATAACATATCTGGTCATAGCTAAGCCAACGCTCACTCCAAGCACTCATACTCACACTCTTTGGCTTTTCAATCTCTATTCCCACGATTTCCTTCACCAAATATTTGAGCCCAACATTACGAACATTCTCATTCTCCAACTCCTCTGCCGCCCACTCCCGGAGATCAACCCGGTTTAATACTTCAAGTCCATAGTCGTCCCACAGCTTCTTCGCGTCATTATCAATTCCAACCCCAACAAATCTATAGTTGTCGTTCTGGAGGAAGTTGCGGAGTAGGCGGGGTATACTGGGGGCGTGAAGAATTTGGTAGATAAGACAGGTTCTTCCGACACACAGTTGGAGGGTTGCGACGGGGTTTTGTGAGCACAAGTTTGGTTCCCATTCGATGGAGACGGGATTCGTTTGCAGCTTCGGTGTTGTTGATCCATGTGCACACCACACCGAGTGACGACGGTTTCGATTTCGGTATCATCCAAATACACATCGTAAAGTTTGTGACTGTTGAAGGTCAATTCGTAGTCTCTGATCTTCACACTCATGGCGTTCAAAGCAAGAACGGATGCCTCTAGACTCTCTCAGTTGTGAAATTTGGGCGTTAAAGTCCGAGTAAGAAATAAATTTAGGTCTGCGTGGCTTCATAGAGTTTGAACTGCTCTTGCGTTTCCTTTTTCTTTTTTTTTCCTTTACAAAAACTATTCCTAGGTGGTTACTAAAATTTGTATCGCCGCATGAGTCATGGGTCCGGAACCAAAATAACGTCCTTTTGGATAAAAAGAATATTAATAGGTGGTAAAAAAAAAGGTACAAAAATATATATAATGCACTAATTTCTAAATACCTTAACGATAACTTTTACCTTATCGTTAAGGTATAGCGCACAAAATTAGTGTGTTATACCTCTGACTTTCTGACTACCCAGGTATAGCGTAGGATTTTTGTGCGCTATATATATAGCGTATTTGTTTTCCGCGCTATACTCATTATTTAATCATCTTCGTCTTCCCCAACCCAACCAGATCCTCGCTCCTCTTCTCCCCCATTTTTTTACTCTCCCTATATTCTGGTCCCTCTCNAAAAAAAAAAAAATATTTGGCCCCTCCCCCTCCCCCGTCACACAAAAGGTGTAGAACGTAGGTCCCACTTCGGAGTAGAGCATCGTATTATTGTGGGTTCACACTTTCGGAGTTAAATTTTCAACCAATTTGCTTTCCGAAAACACTAAATCGAGGTATTTCGCTTTATTTTATGTTGAAACTTTTATAATATGTATATTAGTTGATTTCAATGTGTTATATTTCGTTTTGTGTTTTATTTGCGAAACTAGTATGTTACATTTATCCGGACTTAAATATTAGTGTTGAATAAAAAAAATATAAAATTGTGAAATNTTTGCTTTCCGAAAACACTAAATCGAGGTATTTCGCTTTATTTTATGTTGAAACTTTTATAATATGTATATTAGTTGATTTCAATGTGTTATATTTCGTTTTGTGTATTATTTGCAAAACTAGTATGTTACATTTATCCGGACTTAAATATTAGTGTTGTATAAAAAAAATTGTGAAATAAATTTGTTTGTTAGTATCCAGACTAATATATTTGTGTTTCCATGCCTTTTTGTACTTTATTTGTGATTAAAATGAATTTGTTGTTTATATTTAGTTTATTTTATTTTTTAGCGTAGTAAAATGTAGAGTCTTTTATCGTAGTAGAATGTAGAGCCTTTATATATAAAGTGTAGTATNAATTTAAATTATAAAACAAACACACAAAATTATAAAAATATTGAATTTGACACACATAATTAATGATAGTTTGGTGCTACTGGGCCTCAAATATCGAGCCTGGAATTCATAGGTATATATATATATATATATATATATATACACACACACACACACACACTCTGTACAATTAAGTTATTAAGGTACAATTAAGGTTCCAGACTCAAAAATATAAAATTGTGAAATAAATTTGTCTGTTAATATCCGGACTTATATATTTGTGTTTCCATGCCGTTTTGTGTTTTATTTGTGATTAAAATGTATTTTTTGTTTATAGTTAGATTAGTTTATTTTTTATCGTAGTAAAATGTAGAGTCTTTTAGCGTAGAATCTTTTTAGTTTAAGTATCTTATACTGGTAGTTGAATATATATATATATATATATATATATATATAAATAAACACACTCTGTACAATTAAGTTATTAAAAATTATGAATTTAAAATATAAAACAAACACACAAAATTATAAAAATATTGAATTTGACACACATAATTACTAATGATAGTTTGGTGCTACTGGGCCTCAAATATCGAGCCTGGAACCCATAGGTATATATATTGTATAACTCTAAAAATTGTATTACTCAAAAAATTATTATTTAATTTACAGATTAAACATACAATTAATGTTGTTTTGATTTACAGTTGACGACATGGACGTGCCACCTATACATCCCGGCCCTTACTCTCCAGAGTTATTAGTCCTACAGGGCGATCATAGATCCTCCCATATATGGGACAGACAGGTACTGACGCAGACTCTCCGCGCTAGGAGAGTGGACGACATGTGGGATTTTTTGAGGGATAGCGATCTCCATCCCCGTGTACTCCAGTGTCTGGAGGACACAGGATTTTATAGGATTATTCAGATCGGTCGGATGCAGCTCGACTGGGCTTTGATCACGGCGTTGATTAAGCGGTGGCGACCGGAGACGCACACTTTCCAGCTGCCCATTGGCGAGGCCACCATCACGCTGCAGGACGTTGAGGTTTTATATGGCCTGCTCGTTGATGGCTTGCCCGTTTCACTGCCTATCCTTATGAGATCTATGTCGCGGGCGAATTATTTGGATATGCTGCAGAGGCTCACGGGTTTCAGGCCACAGGACGATACTGCATCGTCAGGGGCCAGTCATATGAGTTTTACCCCAATTAGACAGTACCTCGAGGTAATCCACCCCACTATCACCGATGAGACAGAGGAGGTAGATATTACCCGATATACGAGGTTGTTGTTGATTATTCTATTTGGGGGAGTCTTGTTCCCGAACACTTCGGGGAACCTAGTCAGCCTACGGTTTCTTTATCATATTGCCGCGCTAGATGACTTACCCCTATACAGCTGGGGTGGTGTTGTTCTGGCTTAGTTGTACAGGCATATGTGTCGGGCTTGCATGGGCACACAGAGAGACGTTTGTGTCTTTCTGCCGCTTCTACAGGTGACAACATATTCCAATAATATGTTCATTAGTTCCAATTCTACCTAGTTAGAATTAATCTTATACCTTACGTCAACTTTGTATGTTAGGTTTGGGCCTGAGAGCGGTTTCTGCAGTTTCAGCCACCTCTACCACAATTGCCTCCTAATGTACCACCTCTGTTTCTCCCTCTAGCCAGGAGGTGGGTTCTCCGTCGTAGGCTTGTACAAGAGTATGATGCTCATCATAATCTCCCCCTCTGCAGGGATGTGTTGGATCTGCTGGAGGGCGCACAGGTAAATATGTACCTAAACTTACCTGGTATAGATTAACTTAGTGTTGCGCATACTCACGTTTTGTGTTCTTATTTGATAGTTCATCTGGACGCCCTACAACGATGATTTGATTGGTACCCTACTAGATTATTGCTCGTTCGGCCGATCGATTTGGAGCACTTCTGCCCCGCTCATATGCCTCGATATTGTGGAGCATCATGCCTCCGAGCGGGTACTTCGTCAGTTTGGCCATCTGCAGTATATACCGAGGCCGCCTATATTGGAGGCTATACATTATCAGAGGGATGATCGTTCTAGGGCGGACAACGCATTTATGACCTGGCTTGCGGCGCAGATGCATATTTGAGACCAGCGAGATCAGTTGATTCCGCCCCTACCTACGGGGATGCAGGCGGTGACTATTCAAGGATATATGGCATAGTACCGCCACGTTACCTGACTTTTTATCGGGAACCCCATTCATCCGGCGGACGGTCGGTACGTTCCATATGCCGGGCGACACGAGGCACTAGTATGTTTTCTGTTATTATTAATTACATAACTGTAATTTAGTGTCATATATGTAGTTTATATTTGTTACATTGTGCAGGCTATTGGACTACATACCGTCTATCAAATGGGACTGCAGATGCAGGATCATGCCGACGATCCTGCGGCCATGCAGGATTATAGCCATCGATTTGTAGAGGTGGCTTCCCGAATACTGCAGCGAGCCCGAGAGGATCAACGTTTGGCACACGAGCCTGATTATATGGACCCAGGGCAGTACGAGCGAGGTCGTGGTGTCGCACGAGGTGGTCGTGGCCGACGAGGCGAGGGTGCCAGACGACGTGGTCGTGGCCGGACAGGAGGTGGTCCCCAGCAAGGGGGCGTTGAGGCTCCTGATGATGATGTTGCTGCTGATATGGAAGGTGGCCTACATGAGACGGACATGCCGTCTTCCAACCTTGGGATACATCTCACTCCAGTGACTTCGCAGGTGACCCCGTCAGGTCAATTATTGATCACGGGCACGAATATTCCTGGAGTGGATTGAGCTAGATACTTCCCAGGCCCGTCTACCGCTGATGAGGATTGGCCGACCCGAGTTTTGCATAGTGGGCGCCGACTGAGTTATGGCTCATCATCACATTCGCAGGTATGAGTTTATTAGTATTGAATTTGAATTTGTTTTAATTGTAAGTTATTTATTTTCTATAACTTTATTAATTTCTTTTTTAAGGCTTCACGCTATGCTGACGTGGCTGCAACATATGATTCCATTCAGGAGCCCGACGAGATCATGGTAAGACAATTTAAATTGTTTTGAATTATTATATACTTTTCTATACTGAGCTTTCTATTCTTATTTAGGCTTCTACTGGACCGACGACCCCTTATATCGATCCTGACAGCACCACTGATACCTATCATCCTGCGCCACATCCGGCTATAAGGAGGCGATTTGATGATGATGATGCTCCCGATAGCATACTCGGGTGGGATGGGATGCGCCTCAGGCCAGCGGCTGCGTTGAGGCACACTGGATGCGGGACACATTGATTTGTGCTTCCCTTTTTTTGTATTTGATGTAAATAATATTTTTGTATAGATTAACAACAATTTTTTAATTTCCCCTTTCATTGGATAGTTTCATACTACAACCACAAACACAAGCATTAGAACTTAACTTCCAGTACAATTAAAATAAAGTTCAGTACAACAAAAAAGGAAAACATTAATTAAAATTCATTACTATAACACAAACACAAACACAAACATAGTATGCCAACATAATAAAAATACATGAGCAAGCATAAATAAAGATAAGGTAATACACTAAACACATACAATGCAAGTTTAGTCCCTGCCGCCTAATATTCTCTGATCCAACCACTTAAATTGTTCTTCCAGTTTTTTTTTTCTTCTTCTACCTCTTTCAGTTTCGCCTTCAACTCCGCAACCACTCTTTTATTTTCTCTTTCACGTTCCCATTGTTTTAAACACAAATTATTAAGTTGCTGCAAAGATTCTTTATAGCATTTCTGATAACATGGTTCATCAACCCATACCTCAAAATCACAAATAGGTTCGTCGGGAATCTTATAAAACTGGTTCACACAGTGCCAGTAGCTGCATCCAACTTCACCATTATCCCAACAATTTTGCATCATGCATCTTTTTCCATACTTGCACATTGGTGTATAAAGAGGTTGAGACATTTGTGCGTTAAAAAATTTGCTATTAGTAATATTTGAGCGCATAAAATAACTAGAATGAGCTCGTTATTTATAGGCGAGACAACACACATAACATAGTATTTAACCGCGCTAAATATACACATAATGTAGTATTTAATCGCGCTATGTTTTGTGTGTTAAATATCATGATGTGTACAAGAAAACTTTATGTTAGCTGGTCAGCCTTTTCAGTTCGACAATAGAACACACATAATGTAGTATTTAACCGCGCTAAATATACACATAACGTAGTATTTAATCGCGCTATGTTTTACGTGTTAAATATCATGATGTGTACAAGACAACTTTATGTCAGCTGGTCAGCCTTTTCAGTTCGACAAAACAACACACATAACGTAGTATTTAATCGCGCTAAATATACACATAACGTAGTATTTGATCGCGCTATGTTTTGTGTGTTAAATATCATGATGTGTACAAGACAACCTTATGTCAGCTGGTCAACTTTTTCAGTTCGACAAAACAACACACATAACATAGTATTTAACCGCGCTAAATATACACATAACTTAGTATTTAATCGCGCTATGTTTTGCGTGTTAAATATCATGATGTGTACAAGATAACTTTATGTCAGCTGGTCAGCCTTTTCAGTTCAACAAGACAACACACATAATGCAGTAATTAACCGTGCTAAATATACACATAATTTTATTAAATTATCATTTAAAAAACTAGAATGAAAAAGTTCAAATCATAATTAACAAACATAAATTTATTTCATAAATCTTGAAACATAAACAAAACAACTAATTATTACAACATAAACTCATGGATAGTTAGGCACACTATAAGAACACCCACCACGAGCTTTATTAGTATTGCCACCCAAACCACCTCAAAGACATTTTCGTCGGTCGTGTCCTGTTTGCGAGCATATACCACATTTGCGTGCATAAACGGTATCAATAACATCCATTTGGTTCCGTTTACGCGTTCTCTTCGGCACCTGTATTCGACGCAAATAGGACTTGTTGCACACCATTTTAAATGGTTCTTGCGGCCAATAATGCTCAGCACCCACTGGCTGCAACTGCCCACTATATGTGTTTAGATACTTGGCAGCACTATATTGTTGATCAAAATAGTTGGTCTCCCCAAAATCAATACGTTGAAAATACTTGATGGCATGTGAGTAAGGAATGTGGTAGATGGACCATTTCCCACAAGAGCATAACCTTGATGAATCATTTACAGTATGCACATTATTCCCCCGATTTTGATGGATAGCGGTGCGAACTTCAAAAATATTTCTTTCGTTATCAAACTGCAAAAATGAATGCCAATGTGCTCGTCATATGTATTTCTCAAATCTTTTCATCGGCACTGGCATAAATTCAACACCCCTTACCATCAATGTCGTTGCAGCTGCAGACCGTTCAACAAACATCTCTTCCATCTGCTTGAACGACATCCGCACCATGGCTGTGATAGGAAATCCTCTTGCAGACTTCAATAACCCGTTGAAAGACTCTGACACGTTTGTAGTCAGAATTCCCCATCGTCTACCACCATTCGCATGCAAAGTCCACTTTTCAGGGTGATGTCGCATTAACCAACAATAGGTTGCCTCGTCTTCTTGCATGATAGATTCCATGTGCCTCCGGAATTTATGTTGTTGGTGGTCTGTTGCTGCCATCCACATCAAATCATGTAGATCCTTGTTGGGATATGCCTTCTGGAAATTGGCCTTAAAGTGCCTCACATAGTAACGGTGGTATGCATAAGGTTCTCGCCATGCAGGTAAGTTTTCCACAGAACTTAAGATACCACCGTGCCGATCAGATATTAGACAAATACGGGAACGCTGTTTGACAACGTGCTCTTTCAAGTGGTTCAAAAACAGCGTCCACATCTCTGTGCTTTTATTGGAACAAACAGCAAAAGCTATAGGAAATATCTATCCATTAGCATCTACTGCCACGACTATCAATAACTTGATATCGTACTTTCCATAGACATGAGTGCTGTCTATGGATATTACGGGCCGGCAATGCGAAAATCCATCAATTGCTGGTTTAAACGCCCAGAACACGTAATTGAATATATATTTTGGTTTTCTCGGACTCCGCTCAAGCTTCCATTCAACAACCGTCCTGGGGTTAAAGTGCTGCAGTGCGGCCATGTACTTTGGCAGAGATACAAATGACTTATCCCAGTTACCGTAGACAATTTCAAACGCTCGCTTGCGCCCGAAAAATGCCTTTCTTTTCGTAATGGTATGGCCATATTCCTGGTGGACTGATGTAATGCACTCTTTGATTTTATTCCTTATTGACGCTTCGAGGTGCAGAATAAGTACAAGAGAAATCAAGTCAATATCCAAGTTGAAGTGATTCCCGTTAACTGTGTCCATTTCGCATGTATGGGTAGGAATGTATTTACCCACTTTCCACAGACCTGTCTTCTTCTTGGTCGCACGCAACATCCAATGACATGGCCAAAACCACCTGCGGCAAACAACCTTGTATACCAACGGACTTGACTCCCATACCTGCATCTCACGACACTCTTTTGTTGTCCATTTTACAAGCCCTGCTTATGCGCGCTTTATCAGGAAAAAACATGCCCTTTGCAAGCACCGTTGGTCTAGACTCATCCCACATTGCTGTCCGAATTTCATCAATATCCTTTGTGAGAGATTCCACATCCGGCATGCTTGGCAAGTTATTAATGTAAGGAATATCTCTTGAATGAAACGACAC
>ML357815.1:0-41538 GCA_005239505.1 Nicotiana paniculata | reverse complement strand
TGGCATCATTTATATAACCTTCCTTTAATAAGTACTCACTAAGACGATTATACCACATACATCTCAATTGCTTTGGACCATACAAAGATCTTTGCAATTTGATTGAAAATATTTTTCGGAACTTTGAATTATGTGCGTTAGGCATTTTAAATCCCTCAGGAATTTTCATGTATATCTCATTATCAAGTGAGCCATAAAGGTAGGCAGTAACCACATCCATTAAATGCATGTCAAGCTTTTCATGGACAACAAAACTAATGAGATAAGGGAACGTTATAGCATCCATAACAGGTGAATATGTCTCTTCGTAATCGACACCAGGACTTTGTGAAAATTCTTGTGCAACAAGGCGTGCCTTATATCTTTGTACCTCATTTTTCTCATTCCTCTTGCGTACAAAGACCCATCTATAGCCAATAGGCTTAACACCATTAGGTGTTTGGACTACAGGCCCAAAAACTTCACGTTTTGCAAGTGAATTCAACTCTGATTGGATTTCTTCTTGCCATTTTGGCCAATCATGTCTTTGTCGACATTCTCCAACAGATTGAGGTTCATGATCCTCATTATCTTGCATAATGCTAGATGCAACATTATATGCAAAGACATAATATTCCACTATATCCAGTCGATTCAAATTTGTCTCAATATCGATTGGATTTATTAATAGTTCCTTATTTTCTTGAGTCTCGGGCTCATTGGTTTCCTCATGAATCTCAGAATTTATTAAATCGTGGATTTCTTCATGAGATTATTTCGTAGTGTCATTTTGATCATTTATTTTCGTTTTTCTAAGATTTCGAACCTTAGAACCCAATGGTCTGCCACATTTTAGGCGTGCTTGTGACTCATTAGCTATGACACTAGAAGATTGTCCAATAGGGATATCAATACGGATTGGAACATTCTCTGCAGGGATATGTGATTTTGTTATCATTTTCAAATTCATAAATGCGTCTGGCATTTGATTTGCTATTCTTTGAAAATGAATAATCTTTTGCACCTATTTTTCACAAATAGAGGTACGTGGATCAAGATGAGACAATGATGGATTTTTCCACAAAATTTCCCGTTTGGTTTCACCAATTTCTCCCCCTAATTTTGGAAAAATTGTCTCATCGAATCGACAATCTGCAAATCGGGCAGTGAATAAATCCCCCGTTAATGTTTAAAGATAGCGAATAATGGAGGGCGATTCAAACCCAACGTATATTCCTAACCTTCTTTGGGGACCCATTTTGGTGCGATCTGACGGTACTACAGGCACATATACTGCGCATCCAAAAATTTTAAATGGGATATATTAGGTTCATGACCCAAAACTAATTGCAACGGGGGATGTTTATGATAATTTGTCGGTCTGAGAGGAACTAGCATTGATGCATGTAAAATGGCGTGACCCCAAACAGAAGTGAGCAGCCTTGTTTTCATGAGTAACGGTTTTGCTATCAATTGCAGACGTTTAATTAAAGACTCAGCAAGGTCATTTTGAGTGTGAACATGAGCTACAGGATGTTCCACTTTTATCCCAATTGATAAGCAATAATCATTAAATGCTTGTGATGAAAACTCAGCAGCATTATCAAGTCTAATAGACTTAATTGGATTATCGGGGAATTGCACCTGTAATCGAATTATTTGGGCCATTAATTTTGCAAACACGAGGTTGCGAGATGACAATAGGCATACATGAGATCATCTAGAGGTTGCATCTATTAATACCATAATATATCTAAACGGCCCACTAGGGGGGTGAATAGGTCCACAAATGTCCCCTTGTATACTTTCCAAAAACGCAGCGGACTCAATCCCAACCTTTGTTGGTGATGGTCTTATAATTAACTTGCCTTGATAACAAGAAGTGCAAGAAAATTCATTATTTAAAAGAACCTTTAAATTCTTTAATGGATGCCCATTTGAGTTTTCTATAATTCCTCTCATCATAATTGATCCAGGATGTCCTAATCGATCATGCCAAAGTATAAAAGTATTGGAATCAGTAACCTTATGTTTACAATAGAATGTGTTTCAATTACACTAATTCTTGTCCAATACAGGCCACAAGATAAAGATGAGAACTTCTCAATAACCCTCTTTTGGCCGGAGACATTCTTGGTAATGATGAGATATTCAAGATTATTCTCATCTATTATCTCAATATGATATCCATTTCGGCGGATATCTTTAAAACTCAACAAGTTCCTTTTGGACTTGGAGGAGAACATTGCATTCTCTATGATAAGTATTGTTCCCTTAGGCAGAGTTATAGTAGCTCTTCCAGAGCCTTCAATTAATTTACTACTACCAGAAATTGTAGTAACATCTGCCTTACACATACTTAAATGAGAGAAATATTTCTTCTCTTTGAATATTGTATGTGTCGTACATGAATCATTTAAACAAATATTTTTATAATTAAACATTGATCCAAGTTTGCTTTGTGAGGTATCCATATTTGCTTCCCATTGTTTGACATACAAAAGAAATATGAATAAATATTAGTATTTTCACAGAAAAGGAAAAGGAATAAAGTTAAATCAATGATTCAACCATGAATTTTTAATGCAATTTCAAGCAAACTCTGATTAAAAATACAAATAATTACGTAGCTAAAAATATCCCAATCATGCTTTACATTAGATGCTTTAATTGTTTTGCACGGTAGGAAAACACATAGGAAATTAGATCCCTAAAAGAATATTCAATAACTTGATCAATTTAAAACTTCCATAAATATGTTATTCTTTTTGTACGAATGTTTCCTTCTTTTAATAAATATAAAATAATTTGACTTTCAAATCAAAAACATAACGTGACAAAAGAAGTAGCTTAAAATCTTTTTAAATATAAACCTTAAATTATCAATTTAAGATAACTAATTCTCAACTGGCATAATTCACGCCAACTTTAGTATTGAGTTATAGTTTTATCTTTCGGCTGAAGCACTAAACATGAGTTAGTTTTTTTTTTCATCCTGAATTTTAAGTTCGAGTCGTGAAACACTGTTTTAAAACAAATACTAAAATTATATTTAATCAAAATGAACTAACACCGTTTCATAAAACAAATAATATTAATGACTACTACCCATATAAAAAACAATGATTACATGATGTTTATTCATTAACTACTACGAATAGGAAAAAATAAAAATTGAACTACTCAATCATCTTTAACCACGGATCCATTACCAATCAAGTGGTCTATTTTTCTATCAGGGCGCTCAAAGAAGTTTGTCACATCTAAGTGGGTGATGTCAAATTCATTGTCATAGACAAAATTAGCTTCAGGGCCTTTATTCTTTAGAGATACTTGATAAAGATCAACTAAATGTCTTGGTACACGACAAATTTTTGCCCAATGGCCTTTTCCATCGCAACGATAACATTCAGTCTCTGAACCATTTGCCTTTGGCTTCTCATATTTCCCTTTCCACTTTTGGTGGTTATTTTTCTTTGAGGGGTGATTAACACCAGGAAAATTTCTTCTCTGTCCACGACCACGACCGTTAATAGGGCCACGACCTTTCTCACGTTTGGCATAATGGGAATACACTTCATTCACTTCAGACAATGGTGTAGACCCAATTGGTCGATTTTCGTGATTTCTCATGAGCAAGTCATTATTTCGCTCAGCCACAAGGAGAAGAGAAATCAACTCTGAGTACTTCTTGAAACCTTTCTCTCGGTATTGCTGTTGCAAGACCATATTGGAAGCATGAAACGTTGTAAACGTTTTTTCAAGCATATCATAATCAGTGATAGTATCTCCACAGAGTTTCAATTTAGAAGTAATTCTGAACATTGCAGAATTATATTCAGAAACAGACTTAAAGTCTTGGAGCCTCAGATGAGCCCAATCATATCGTGCTTGTGGAAGAGTGACCAACTTTAAATTGTCATATCTTTCTTTTAAGCCATTCCACAAAACAAGTGGATCTTTGACTGTGAGATATTCTATTTTCAACCCTTCATCAAGGTGATGGCGCAAGAAAATCAAGGCCTTAGCACAGTCTTGGGTAGATGCTTTATTTTTATCTTTAATGGCGTCTCCAAGACCCATTGCATCTAAATGGATTTCAGCATCCAACACTCATGTCATATAGTTCTTGCCCGAAATTTCAAGGGCAACGAACTTTCTTTTCATAATGTAAGTCATAGTTAAAAGAAAAGGAGAGGAGAAAAGTTATACCTTAATCTTCTCAAAGAACTTCTTGAGACGGTAGAGTCTCGTGCTGATAACGTGTTATAAAACAACAAAGAACAAGAACAATATTGCAGAGAAAGAGAGAGAGAAAATTCTTATTGAATATTTGGGATGAATTATAATGGAAGAGGACCTCTCTATTTATAGGGAAAGAGTGACTTAGCCACCAAGTAACAAACCCTAGAATCTCTCTAGAATATAGGCATTCACCATAAATAGAATTCTATTTATAACAGCCTTAAATTTTTATTTGTTTTAAAAAATACTTCATATATAATTTTATTTGAAGTTTATTTTGTTAGATTTTTGAGATGCAAAATCATTAATTATTAGTCAGCCCGTTTAATCTTTTTTTAAGACATTGTTGATCTTAGATAAGATTTTATCAATTTTAACTTTAAAAACGTCTTTCAACTGAGGCAACTATTTTTTCGTTAACATTATTCTATAAGCAATATATGCATTTGAAAAAGAATCACGTCTTTTTAACTGATTAAGTATATCAATTAAATATTATTTTTTAGTTCTACTATTTTCTTAGCACTTTTAATTCATAAAATAAGTCTAAACCATTAATACAATACAAATAATAAAAGTTAAAACATTGGAACTTGTTCTAGATGTTGATAATTCACTACTACAATTTACTTGTTGTACTTCGGGAATGAACTAAAAGGAATATGCAATACTTTGTTCGACACACTTCAGGCTTTGATTTTTTACAATATAATAATTTTCTTTGAAGAGTGGGGTAAAGGAGTAAAGTAAACTTTGTCTCCTGAAAAAGAAAATAAACAAAAGAAGCAGAATTTATATATATCCTACTGACTAAGTATAATATAACCCAAAATAAAGTGTACATTCACACAAGGTAAAGGTGTTGATTTCATTACCTAATTTATCTCATAATTCACGCAATTTATATTAACCACAAATTGTCTTTTCCTTTTTATCAAATTTTTGTACTTTTTATTTTAATTTAATAATTTAAAATGAAAATTCACCTATAAACACAATCCTAATACTGGTAATTATCGGAATATAGGGCCCCTCAAATTTGAGGGCCTAAAGCACTTGCCTAAGTTTCCTTAGTGGATTGTGCATTGAGCCGGCCTGTGATAAACAAATGTTGACACAAAGGTTTTGCACAGAAGCGATATGGTAGAAACTACTGAAAAATATTAGAGATAAAAATATTACTAATTAGAACAACAATAATAACAAACCCATCGTATCTCATAAAGTATGATGCAGAAAGATCTGAGTCAGGAGCGTACACAACCTTACTCATACTTTTAGGAAATTAAAATACTAATTAGAAGATAAACAATACTTAAATAAAAGATAAACAAAAGTTTTGGATGTCAAAAACCAGGTGGAGGCACGCTATGGATGAGTGCATGCAGAAAAAATTAAAGAGATGATGAGTGGCAGCGGAAAAGATTAAAACTGGATACGCATAATTAACCAGAAGAACAGTGCACAAAAGAGACTACAGACCCTTAGTTGATGCTTGGAATTGGACGGCGCTACTGTCACCTTTCGCTCTTTTATTGAGAGAATTGAAGAATACTTTCTGTATATAGTTCTATCATTTTATGAATTTCTGTACATGTCCATATTTATACAAGAGTAAAAGAGTCTAGTTTATACAAGAGTAAAATGAGTCTATTCTATCATAAACTCTAAGTTAGATAAACTTTAATTACATATTGTATAAGGAATGTATATCTGATGTATTTACATGCTTCTAGGAGTGTAGGCTCTGAAGGACTCTTGTGTATCAGACCATCAACAACCCAAGTGTACAGGAGCATCACCAACAGCCCAAAACGTGTGGCCCAACTAGTGCAAGGCCCAAAGAACTTAAGCCTACCCACTTCATCAATGTACCACTTCAGACATTCTTCTCCAACCTCGTTCACATCAACCTGGAGGAGAACTCTTCATCTTTTCTTTGAGCTTCATCAATCTTGTTAGTCCATGTATCAGCTGTACCAACACCCCCACCCCCCCACCCCAAGTTGGAGGGGGATGAAAGTACCCCCAACTTGCACAATAAATTACGATGAGTAGGACCTAGGAGTGATTTGGTAAAGAGATCGGCAAGCTGAGAAGAAGATCTAACAAAGGATAGTGAAATCAAACCTGCAAGGAATTGTTGTCGGACAAAATGACAGTCAATTTCGACATGCTTGGTTCATTCGTGGAAGACCGGGTTCTTTGCGATGTGAATCGCAGCTTGGCTATCGGAATAAAGAGGTACTGGTAACGATATGGGTACAGAGAGATCATTGAATAGACAGACTAACCAAGTAAGTTCAGCGACTACGCGCCGCATAGAGCGATACTCTGCCTCGGCAGAGCTAAGGGAGATGGAGGTCTGTTTTTTTTATTTACAAGAGATAGGAGATGAACCAAGAGGGATGTAAAACCCACTGACTGATTTTCTCGAGTCTGGACAAGTACCCCAATCAGAATCGCAGAAAGTTAGGAGCTGAAATGAAGATGAAGAAGACATGAAAAGCCCAAGTCCTTGGTCCTTTAAAAGGTAACGAAAGACTCGAAGTCCTGCAGCAAGATGTGGTTTCCTCGGATCCTTCATATATTGACTGAGATGCTGGACGGTGAACGACAAATCGGGTCGAGTGTGAGTGAGATAATTCAACTTTCCAAGGAGATGACGGTATATAGTAGGATCAGTTAAAGGCTCTCCAGAATCAGCGAGCAAGCGGGCAGTTGGTCCAGAGGAGAGGAGACATGTGAGGAATTAAAAACATCAAATTCCTGAAGAAGATCCAAGGTGAATTTCCTTTGAGAAAGAATCAGACCCTGCGGTTCGCGAATTACTTCCATGCCTAGGAAGAAATGTAAGTTGCCAAGATCCTTAATTTTAAATTCCTGGTTGAGGAAAGCTTTTAAAGCATGTAACTCTTCGTTGTTGTTTCCTGTTAGTAAGATGTCGTCCACATATACTGCCACAATAGATAGAGAGGATTCTGTCTTATTGAAAAATAGGGAATAGTCGTTTAGAGAATGAGTGAACCCTTTGAAATTAAGAGCACTGGTGAGTCTTGCATATCATTGTCGTGAATCCTGACGAAGTCCGTAGAGAGATTTCCTTAATTTACAGACATGATTAGGAGAGGGAGGCAGAATACCAGGTGGAAACTTCATGTACACTTCCTCACTTAGGTTGTCATGTGAAAAGGCATTATTGACATATAATTGGTAGAGTCCCCATCCTTTCTTTACTGCTGTAGCTAGTATGCATCGAATAGTGGTCATTTTGACCACGGGGGAAAAGGTTTCATTGTAATCTATTCCCTCTTTCTGAATATCACCTCTGATGACCAACCTTGCTTTCAGTCTTTCTATACTACCATCAGATAATTGCTTAACTTTGTAAACCCATTTGCATGGTAAAGCCTTCCTTCTTGTTGGTAATGTTACCACATCCCATGTTTTATTTAGCTCAAGTGCTTCAATTTCCTTATCCATAGCAGCCTGCCAGTCAGGGTGATGTGCTGACTGTGTATAATTAATAGGTTCTTGGATATTTGACAAGGTGTTGAGCGTATGTTGATTAGAACAAGATAATGCATTAAAAGAGAGAGACTCGGGTGTGACCGGGGCTAGAAAAAAAGAGCTACTTACATCTGTGAGTTGGATGGCATTACAAATACTGTCTTTGAGGTAGGATGGTGCAATGTGAGGTCTAGAAGATTGCCTGATGAGAGTGTCCATCATAGGCTCAGATCCTGGGGATGAAAATAGGGGAATAGAGGGATTGGAATGTGAACTAGATATAGGATAAGGATGTGGAGATGAAACTGGACTTTGAACATGCATTCTACTAGGTGAAGGAATATGAGTGGTAGAAGGAGGAAGAGGATTGTTTTGGTTAGTGGAAAGGGATACTGGAATAGGGAAGTCAGGTATATGGCTACCTGAAGTAGGAGATGAAGCAACAGGCAAGGGTAATGTATCAGGACAATCAGATTTCAAAGAAGCATAAGGGAAAAATTCTTCATGGAATATGACATCTCTAGAAACAAAGGTCTTCAAACTTTGAAGATTAAGTACTTTGTAACCTTTCTTTCCATGGGGATAGCCTAAGAAAACACAAGGCAATGCCCTAGGCTCAAATTTGGTTCTGTGGTTTGAAATGGTGGAGGCAAAGGATAGACAACCAAAGCACCTCAAGTTAGTAGTTAGGCTTGGTGCTAAATAGTATTTCATAAGGTGTCTTTAGGTTTAAGACCTTTGAAGGGAATCTGTTGATTAAATATGTGGTTGTTAAGAGACAATATCCCCAATATGATATAGGTAAGTATGACTGAAACAACAGGGCTCTTGAAGTTTCTAACAAATGCTTGTGTTTCCTTTCAACTACATTTTTTTGTGGAGTGGAAACACAAGTTGTTTGATGAAGGATTCCTTGATATTGAAAAAGTTCTGATTGTACCTTCCCACTTCCTAATTCAAAAGCATTGTCTGACCTTATTGTTTTGACTTTTGTGTGAAATTGTCTCTCTACCATAGCTAGGTAGGATTTCAGAATTGTGAAGGCATTAGATTTATTGGTTAATAGGTAAGTCCAAGTACCTCTACTAAAATCATCCACAATGGTAAGAAAGTATCTATATCCATCATATGTTTGAGTATTATAGGGACCCCAAGTATCTACATGAATTAATTCAAACACCTTTGTAGTAGAGATAGAACTTGAGGGAAAAGGAAGTTTACATTGCCTAGCCATTGGACATATAAGACAAGGAGTTGAAAATTGAGACATGAAGAAACAGAAACAGAGGATATGTTCTTCATATTACTTAAAGGCATACGGCCTAATCGATAATGCCATAGCTTATCCTTTACATCAGAAATAGAAAGACTGAAACAAGACATAGATTTCCTACTAACATTACTACTAGACTTAGGTAAATCCTTTGAAACTGCTATAGAGGGTCTTGAATTTAGGATGTAGAGCCCATGTTGTTCTTTACCAATCTCCAGAGGGCTCTTCAGTGAAGGGCCCTGTAACAGGAAACAAGAAGAAGGAGTGAAAATCAAACTTATTGAGTTGTCTGCATAACTTGTGTACAGACAATAGATTAAATCTGAAAGATGGTACATACAACACATTGTGCAGAATTAAATTAGGCATGAGTGTCACTGATCCTGAATGAGTTACCTTAAATCTATAAGAATTAGGAAGTTTAACCATCAATGGTTTAGGCAAGGCTTTAAAGTTTGTGAAAAAATCTTTGTTAAAAGTCATATGCTCAGTTGCACCACTATCTAATATCCAAGACTCATAATTTATTTGAATGAGACAGGCATAAGAGTTGAAAAGCTTGGCTATACCTGCACAACTGAGGTTTGCACTTGCATCAGAACTGTTTGTTCCCTGTTGTCCTGCCTTCATTTGTTGAATAAGCTGCAGAAGTTGAGCCATATTATCTTGGGTAAGAATCTGATTTTCTATTGCATTAGCTCATGTATACTCCATTTCATTATTGCCAGTAAATGCATTATTAGCTTTCACAGTTCCTTGAAACCTCCTTTGTTTGGTAAACTTGAAATCTGCTGGGAAGCCATGTAACATATAGCATTTATCAGTACTATGTCCTGGTTTCTTACAATATCCACACATTTCGGAGTTCTTCTTTTGATCATATCTTCCCTTTTGTCCTTTGTCTTCATTGTATTTTCTGAAATTTCCAGAGTGACAGGGGTAAGGAAGGATGTTGAATCTCCTGGATAGATAGGAGCAACATGAATTTCTCTCTGTTTCTCATCTTGGATAACAAGAGAATATGCTTGACCAATGGAAGGCAAAGGAGAAGATAGAAGAATATTACTTCTGACCCCTATGAATGTGTCATTAAGCCCCATCAAAAACTGCAACAACCTTTCATCTTGATGTGCCTTTACATTCTTAGTTTTGGCTCCACACACACAATCACAGATGCAAGCCGAGAAGGTGTTTAATGCATCAAGTTCATCCCACAGGCTCTTCATTTTAGTAAAGTAGGTAGAGATACTGGTATTTCCTTGAACAACTGCACTGAGTTCCTTTTGTAGTTGAAATAACTTTTCTCCATTTGTTTGCCCAAACCTATCTTCTAGGTCACTCCAAAGATCCTTGGCGCTCTGCGAGTACAGAACACTTTCAACTATCTCTTTGGATAAAGAATTCAATAGCCATGGGAGGACCATATCATTACACCTAGCCCAGATTCTTTGGATTCCAGAATCAACAGGTGGAACAGTCAGGGTTCCATCAATGAACCCCAACTTGTTATTTGCAGACAAAGCAATGACTACTGCCCTTCTCCATCCTCCATAGCTTTTTCCATCAAAAACTGAAGTAACCAAATTCATGCCTAGATAGTCTGAAGGGTGAATGTAGTATGGATGTGAAGAGTCCACTACACCCATTGTAGGAGAAACTCCGGGTGAAACAATGGTGTTCGAAGGGTCTATGGGTGTACCCATTGGAAAACTGATGATGAAAAAAAAATGAAACTGATTTGAGAATCAGGGAAATAAACGAGCAGCTCAAACCTGCTCTGATACCATGAGAGAATTGAAGAATACTTTCTGTATATTGTTCTATCATTTTATGAAGTTCTGTACATGTCCATATTTATACAAGAGTAAAAGAGTCTAGTTTATACAAGAGTAAAATGAGTCTATTCTATCATAAACTCTAAGATAACTACTTTTAGATAAACTTTAATTACATATTATATAAGGACTGTATATCTGATGTATTTACATGCTTCTAGGAGTGTGGGATTTGAAGGACTCTTGTGTATCAGACCATCAGCAACCCAAGTGTACAGGAGCATCAGCAGCAGCCCAAAACATGTGGCCCAACTAGTGCAAGGCCCAAAGAACTTAAGCCTACCCACTTCATCAATGTACCACTTCAGACATTCTTCTCTAACCTCGTTCACATCAATCTGGAAGAGAACTCTTCATCTTTTCTTTGAGCTTCATCAATCTTGTTAGTCCCTGTATCAGTTGTACCAACATTTATGAACAATTCTACTACTTGCACTGCAATCCAGCAGAAGAGTATATACGCATAATATATGTACAGTATGTACGTGCTGATTCAAAACCACGGATTGGCTTTCCTTTAAGGATAAGAACTTCACTTCCATTATACATATGGATTGCTAGCATTTCTTAAATCTATACCAACGTAGATAATTTTTAGGGGTGTCAATTTGTGCCCAAATCCATTTGACATGTCCAATCCGTCCAAAGTTGGACTAATCATTAACCCGTTCATTTTTTGAACTCAGCCCATCTTAACCTAATCTTTTTCGACTCATCTAAAGTTGTGCTAATTTTTGGACCAAATTAATTTATGAATAACTTTGATAAAATAACTTAAAAGTAATTATTTTTTGCTTGATATGTTATATATGACTATAACAAAAGGAAAAAAAAATCTTATTTAATAGTTAAATAATTCATCAGAAAACAATACACATTAATTAAAGTTTGGTAAGAGTTGAGAGGGTCGGGGCTATGACCCAAAATATAGCCCAACTTGACCCAATTCATCTCAACCAAAGTTGCTTTTGGGTGGGTCATTAACAGTCCATATTGAACCACCCAAAATCAGTCATATCCGCTCATTTGACACTCCTAATAATTTCCATGAACAATACTCGGATCAATGTTCGATGCCCATATTCTAAGTTTCAACTAATTTGGAATTGCTCTGCAATAGAACCATTATAGAATGAATTGGTTCTACCATTTCTTAAATCTAAGATAGGTGCACTTGTTTTATACTATATGTGTACTTAATTGAGTTTATTTTACGTGTAAGTACATTAAAAATGAAATTGGAGTAAAGTAAATATTTAAAGTGTATTTCATGCACTAAAATAATGGACTTATGAATGATAAAGTAATTATGGAAGACAAATCAAAAGGAGACAGAAGTCAATTGGAAAAGAGGAAAACAAAAACGTGAAAGAACGGAAAAGTAGGCAGCAAAATTTGAATCGAAGAAGCATCAGGCGAGGCAAGCAAATTTCCTGGCGTTCTGCCTCGCGTCGCGAGGGGTGCAGCGAGGTTCACCGTGCGTTTTGCCTCGCGACGCGCAGTCTGTCGCTAGGGTGTTTCGGGTTTCAGGTTTATTTTGTCTCCTATTTAATTTTGGACTTGGTTTTTTCGTCTAGGTTTTTTCCTACACATATAAATAGTCATTAAGAACTATTTTGAGAAGGGATTGGACTTAAGAGGCAAAAACATACTAGGATCAAGGCGGAGAATTCTTCTACGAGATATTCACTTCCTTCTTCCTATTTCTATTATTGGTTATGAATTTCAGTATTGTAGTATGGCATACTATTATGAATAGCTAATTTGTTATCTAGAGTTCTGATAGAACATTTTTAGGATAAATTCTTGTTATGTTTTTATATAATTGAGTCGTTGGATTTTCTTACTTGTTCAACTACGTGTTTATTATTGTTGATTGAATGACCATCAATTGACTGCGCCTATTTCGTATGTATTTCTTGAAAAATGATACATATTTAGGTAGTTGTTGAACAACATCACTCCTAACGTACATGAGGAATCAATACAAATGGTTTGAAGATGGGATCGGGAATAACGAAACCCTGGTGCGATCTTAGTGAGTAGTAAACTAGTGCCAGCTAGCGTAGTTCGGAAGAATATGTCTTGTAAATCATGGTAGTTACTCGGAAGAGAATTATGACACCCGAAGTATTCACGATCGGTAGAGAATACTTAGGCAAAATTATAGAAGGCATAGCGCGAAGGATTCCGACAATTGGAAAAATCATAACTCTAGACCTCCTAGTCTTGTCTAAAATTTCATCCTTGTTAGTTGATAATTTTACTGCTTTATAATAGTTGTTAGTAATTAGTTAGAAATAAATATTATAATCTCTATAATTAGAAAATTGTTTGGACTTGTGTTTCTTAGCAATATTGAACAGTTGTAGCTAAACCTTAGTTCTCTATGAGATGCGACTCCGAACTTGTAAACCGGATTATATTTGCAACGACTTAGTTCTTTTTACAAAGCATAGTTGGACGTGATCAAATTTTAGCATCGTTGCCGGGGAACTAACGGTGTAGCTGTAGGTGTACATATTTCTAGGTTGCAGTTTCAAACTTTTATTTTTGTTTTCTTGTATTTGATTTTTTTTTTAAAATTATTTTTGACTTGAGAGACATAGCATATTGGAATTATGAGAGTTTTGATGTTGGTAATTCTACTTTTGATCCTCCTTATGCATATTGTGGAGGAAACCACTCATTGCAAAATTATCAAAAAAAATTTGAGAGCGATTTATGTGCACCAACTCTATCTTATGTGTGAATTGTGTGTGATATGTGTGGTGGTCAAGATGGTCAATTTCATAGTTGTGCTTATATGTCTTATCCTCCCCCAACCCCTTACTTTGATCGTTCGTCATTTTCTTGTGAAGTTAATAGGAACAAAGAACCCAGTGATGATGACCTGAAAGAGATCAAGTATATGCTAAAGTGACTTGTGGAACAAAATAATGAGAAACAACTGCACATACAAAGACAAGATGCTGCTATTCACAATCTGGAGGCACAAGTGATTCAACTAGTTGAAGCATTTAATGCTCAACAAGCTAATATTGTGGATAGTAGCCAAGAGGAGCATACATTAGATAACGAAATTGAGGTTCTAATGGAGGAGGTCAGAGTAAAACACCAACAATGTATCCAACTAGATGTTGAAGATGCCGATGTTGTAAAAGAGATACTAGAGTCAACCAAGGATATCGAGTATACATATTTAGTTGACTCTAGTGTCATTGGTGTTGAGGATGTATACAGTCCCAATGTTCATGTAGTTGAGCGCATTGGTCCACACTCCAAGTATTTTTTTCATATTGTGTTTGGATGATGATAAAAATAGAGTCATCCGAGCCACTTGAGGAGTCAAGGAATGAGGAACAAGGTGCCTACATTTTGGAATTCTTCTAGCCAGAAAGTCGGAATTACACACCTCATCTAAAGGTCAAGAAGTGCAGAATACTACGTTGGTTCCTTGGGCCAGTTAGATTCGTTCCACCGCCCAGGAGCATAATCATAAGCTTGAAGCAAAACTTGGGGTTCAATTCATAAGTTCGAGGTGGAGGTAAAAAGCGGTTTGTGGCGTGCCGCGACGTTAAATCAAGCGCTTGTTGGAAGGCAACCCAGCTTTACTTTTTTTAAAATTATTTATTTTTATTATTGTATTATTCTTGTAGTGTCGTTTTTTAATTTTTAGGAACATGGAAAGCAAAACCATTGGAAGGATGCAACAGCAAACCAGATGGTTGGAACTCAGTGTGAGGTACCCGTATGAAGGACCAGGCCTAAGAGAAGTCTGAGTACCCCATGAGCTGCTAGTGCTTCGACCTTTGGCCTACCAGGGAATTTCTTTTACCCTCTTGTATTTATGGGTGTGCAGTGGGGACAATGCATAATTTTAAGTGTGGGGTGAAGAGATTGTCTGGGTAACTTTCTGTGCTATTTTAGTTGTGTTAAGTTTAATGGAATAAATTTTATTTTTAGAAAAATAGAAAAGATTGAACTTTTCCCGACGATAGATCTATTAGACAGTTTTCTTGAAGGTTTAAAGTCTAACCAAAAACATAATTAAAAAAATTAGAAAAATTCAAAATTCTTTATTATTTTTGTAGGTAGTAATAATCCTCCGTGATTTTTCTTTGTGCCTAGGTTCTTTTCCCTGGGATGTAGTTTGAACCGAGTCATAATTTTTTTTATTTTTAGAGTAGAATAGGATTTAGGGAATAAAAGAAGGAAGATGAAATTATTAGGCCTTTTTGACTTGTTTGATAGTAGCATATTTAAGCTTTAGCGTGTGTATTACCTTCCCTATAGTTTGAAAATTACTTATGATGCCTTATTGAGTCAAATAACATGTCTATTGACGCCTATGTCTCATTTTCTTGGCTCGTGTTCACTTTGTGCTTAATGCTTAATATTTTGTGGCTCCGTGAATACTTGTAATTATTTGAGAAAAGGAATGGAATCGTCCTTAGTTAGTCATGTGCCATGTGTGGTGAGAAATTATTTAGTCCATATTTTTGTGATTGAGTCTAGAACTTGCCCGGTATGTGAGTTGAAGCGAAATTTTAGGTGATGCTCGATTTGAGAAATGATTTTAGTCTTTCTTTGATATTTTTGAGCTTATTGTTTACCATAAATAAAATTTATCCATAGTTACCCCTTTGAGCTTATAGACTTTTATTTGGCACCCACATTACGAGTCTATACCCTTTTATTTTTTATTGACATTGTTTTGATCCTTTTACCTCTTAAAACACTTTAATTGTGAAATGAGCGCTAAAAGAAGTAAGGGGGGAATAAGAATGGGGTGAATTTTGAGTGGAACCAATGAAAGGAAGAAATGTGCACTTGTTTTATAAAATAATACGCCACTAGCGGAAATTGAAAAAAAATAGTTGGGAAAAAAGAGAAAAAAATCTGGAAAAAAAAGAAGGAAAAATAGAGATGAATAAATTGTTATCTTGTTCTTGCTAGTGGGTATGAATTAAAGTAGTGCTTAAAGAAAAATGGGACATTGTTGGGAGTGATTGAAGATGTGAAACTAAAGTGGATTGAGAAAATTACGCTTAAGTTATCATATGATGTGAGAGTTAGCCACTATTCCTAAATATATCCTTCTCGTCCCTTAGTCCACATTACAATCATAAAAAAAGTCCTAATTGATTTTAGATTGAATGAGCCTACATTAGTGGAGATTTACATTAAGGACAAGCCTATAGTGCCAATTGCATGCATGTGACTTCTTTTGTGAGTGTGAGAGATTTTCTTTGAAATATATGAGTCCTTAAAATATATTTGAGCATTTGATTTGAATCTATGGATTCAACTTACTCTCTTGTTCTTGTTGTGAGGGCACATGGTCTCACGAGGGATAGGTAACGTTATTATACTCCTCTACGACGTTGGATGTTCAAGTCATGCATGCATTGTGACATTGAGTCGGTTTTTGAGGTTAGGATTTTTAAGAGCATGTTTTCTTTATTGTGAATATTTTTGAAGTATGACATAAGAAAATGAAAGTTTATGTGATTGCATATGATAAAGTTTAATTGTTGCTATAAACCATGGTCATTGGTGTAGTGTGCTTCAAAAGTGTTAAATATGTTAAGTGCTCAAAGATAGTGTGAGTTGTTGGTTGACTCGAGGACGAGCAACGTTTAAGTATGGGGTAGTGATGTTTGGCTATAATTATACATTTTTAGTGCATTACTTATCTTATATTTATGTGCTTTAATGCTAAACTATACTATAATGTGTGCTTAATTAAGTTTATTTTATGTATAAGTACATTAAAGATGAAATTGGAGCAAAATAAATATTTAAAGTATATTTCATGCACAAAATAATGGACTTACGATTATCTAATGATAAAATAATTATGGAAGACAAATCAAAAGAAGACAAAAGTCAATTGGAAAAGAGGAAAACAAAAACGCGAAAGAACGGAAAAGTAGGCAGCAAAATTTGAATCGAAGAAGCAGCAGGAAAGGCAAGCAAATATTTCTTGGCGTTCTACCTCGCGTCGCGAGGGGTGCAGCGAGGTTCACCGCGCACGGGTTTCAGGCCTATTTTATTTCCTATTTGATTTTGGATTTAGTTATTTCGTTTAGATTTTTTCTTACACATATAAATAGTCATTAAACATCATTTTAAGAGGGGATTGGACTTAAAGAGGCAACAACACATTAGGAGCAAGGTGCAGAATTTTTCTACTAGTTTTTCACTTCCTTCTTCCTATTTTCATTATTGGTTATGAATTCTAGTATTGTAATTTGACACACTATTATGAATAGCTAATTTGTTATCTAGAGTTTTGATAGAACCTTTTGTAGGATAAATTCTTGTTATGTTTTTATATAATTGAGTCGTTGGATTTCTCTACTTGTTCAACTACGTGTTTATTGTTGTTGATTGAATGACCATAAATTGACTGTGCATATTTAGTATGTATTGCTTAGAAAAGGGTACATATTTAGATAGTTGTTGAACAACATCACTCCTGACGTATGTGAGGAATCAATACGAAGGATTTAAATGTGGGATTGGGAATAACGAAACCCTGATGCGATCTTAGTGAGTAGTAAATTAATGCCGGCAAGCGTAGTTCGAAAAATATGTCTAGTAAATTGTGGTAGTTACTCGGAAGAGAATTATGACACCCGAAGTACCCACGATCTATAGAGAATACTTAGGCGAAATTATAGAAGGCATATCGGGAAGGATTCCGACAATTGGGGAAATCATAACTCTAGATCTCTTTAGTTTTGTCTAAAATTCCATCCTTGTTAGTTGATAATTTTACTATTTTACAATAGTTGTTAGTTAATTAGTTAGAAATAAATATTTTAATCTCTATAATTAGGAAATTATTTGGACTTGTGTTTCTTAGTAATATTAAACAGCTATATTTAAGTCTTAGTTCTCTGTGGGATTCGACTCCGGACTTGTAAACGGGATTATATTTACAACGACCACTTAATCCTTTTTATAAGGCATAGTTGGAAGTGATCAATTATTAATTGTACTATTTCAAATTAGGAAGCACTTCAAGGTCGTGTGATGCAATCTAATAAATAATCCTATCACTGAGAAAAGAAAAGAGGAAACCATAGCGTTTAAAATCCATTTTAGACTAGCTATAAGTTATAACTAAAGAGAAGTCCAAAAAGGGAAAGGAACCTAGTAACACTATGAATATAAGTTAATTCAAAACTTGCAGTTTCCGTTAGCATTAGATTCCCAGATAAGTACTACTCCTATCTTCTGATTCATATTTTGAAGGTCAATTTCCTGGGATTGATGCCCTTTCTGGTCCTGCAGATTGACGGCTATGTCTTTTGTCAAGCAAACGTGATTGAGATACAATAATGCACTGACACTTCTTACTAAGCTCGTTCCGGAACCCAATTGTGACTAAATTGGACAAAGAGAATGAAAATAAGTCCAAAAAAAAAAGAGTATCGAAATATGTATATACTTTTTTTCTGACAGACGGGTATAACACAAGTATACACGGCGCTATACACTAAAAGCAATATAAGACTGCTTGCCCCATTAGTTGAAAGGTAGATGTGTAGTGGGTTTTGTCCTTGAGGTACAAGATTCAAACCTCTGCACCAATATTTTTATATTTTCCTATTTCTTTTTCATTTTTTTATTTCTTTTCATTTATTGTTTCTTTAAAAAATAACCAATACTTTTAATAGTTGTTATTTTGTGTTATACGTAAAACAAAATTATTTTTTTTCTTTCATTTTCAAATTAGAATTATAAGTTTTATTTTCAAATGAAAGAAAACAATTAATGGCAACTCATCAATACAATTTAGCTTCTAATATTTCTTTCTTATTGTTTC
The DNA here is from genome assembly GCA_005239505.1 of Nicotiana paniculata. Lineage (NCBI taxonomy): Eukaryota > Viridiplantae > Streptophyta > Magnoliopsida > Solanales > Solanaceae > Nicotiana > Nicotiana paniculata. The sequence continues at coordinate 22,856 of ML357815.1, read as the reverse complement.
AAGTTCGTATTTTAATTACCAATTTAACTCTAATTATACTATATTATAGAATGATTTTGCTCTAATTTCAGTAATTAAAAATTAGTACAAGATTCAAAAGCTAAACTATTTAAAAAGAATCTGATTATGAAGTTGATTTAAATATCCGGACAATAAAAATATGAGTACTTTATAGTTATATATTGTAAAAATTGGTAACTTAACTATTCAACATAGAAGTACCTGAAAGGTGTTTGGTCACACCTCGAAATTTAAAACTTTGATTTTGTAAAAATTGTAATCCTAAATATACCGTAATATTTTGAGGCTATAAAATAAATTAATTATTTGAATAGTAACTTGAGAAATTTAAGGTTACACTAATTTTTAAATATGAAGGTATCAATCCGTTTTGCAACAGACTAAAAAAATCTCATAAAAATAAACTGCAATTATCATGAAAAAAAAATAACGAAGAGTTTCAATTGGCTTTTATGGGTCCTTCACAAAACTTCATATTTTTGCTTAGCTAAGCTATTTATAAATGTGAAAGAACAAAGATGGAAAGTTGAACAAATAATAAATAAATNAAAAAAATAATTTTGTTTTACGTATAACACAAAATAACAACTATTAAAAATATTGGTTATTTTTTAAAGAAATAATAAATGGCTTCTCTATTAAAGTATTTATATCTAAACGCTTAAACCAAATAATGAAAAGAAACAAAAAATGAAAAAGAAATAGGAAAATATAAAATGTTGGTGTAGAGGTTTGGACCTTGTACCTCAAGGACAAAACCCACTTCACATCTAGCTTTCAACCAGTGGGCCACGCAGTCTTGTACTGCTTTTAGTGTATAGCGCTGGGTATAGTGGCGTTATACCCGTCTGTCAGAAAAAATGTATATAACGCCACATAGTGTGGCGTTATACATATTTCAGTACTTTTTTTTTTGACTTATTTTCGTTCTTTTTGTCCAATTTAACCACAATTAGGTTCCGGACTCTTTAATTTACCTCTTTGGAAGATCCTATTTACATCATTGTATATTGAAAGTCGGGGCCTGAGTGGAGCTGGAGTAGAGGTCAAGGGTTCAATCGAACCGAGCAACATTAGTCCAAACTTTGTATTTATTTTAAGATATTCAGTGAATATATATATTATTTACCTTCAAAATTGAATAACAATTGAATTTATACGCAGTTTTAAGGATACGTGATACAACTTGATACAAAGTAAGAAAATAGATTAATATTGAAATTGATGATAAGAGAATAAATGCAAACCACACAAATTGAACAACCTTGGCCTTCGAGTTCGATCACCTTCGAACCAAGAAATGCCTCAACTTGATGTAAGATAAGAATAACAAGATGATAATAACAGTATATTGCTTTGTGTTGTGTATTGCAAATGATCAGACTCCCCTTTATATAGTAGGGGTGTTCTACTCTTGATACAATTCTATACAAGGTAAAAATCTCATGATTTGCTAATTAATCTGCCTCTCCTTGATACATGTCAGGATTTTCGCCATGATCTCTAACCGATCTCGGATATTTCGGCCTTATGTTATTTGGCTCGGCAAATTTCCCTCGATCTTGTTCAGCATAGGGTTACGAGCTTAACGATGTAATTTCATACCTCGGTACGATACAACCCGAGATCGAGCCTTAACCTGTCATGTTTCAGTCTCGATTGGTCACACAAGAGGTGAACCCAGCTTCGACCGTATACATATAGTCCCCTCGTTTTTCGGAGAGAAGATGACGAGAAACGATATAAAATTTCGAATCCCGCTTTGATGGATCATGACGTAAGCGAAAAATGGTTACTGAAACATCCGATCATGATGTAAGCGACAAACAGTTACTGAAACGTCACGTCGGTCCAGTTACCAAGCCATTAAATGCATGTTAGTTGATGGTCGGCCACTACGGGGTTTGAACCGTTCAAAGCTCCTTCTATTCTTGTTCTTCAAAAATCTCTTTACTCTCCAACTTTTGTACCCAGATTTCTTGAACTTTTTGCAAACCACTAAGCGTGCCTCCTTAATTTCCTCTTCTTCATCTCTGCTCTAAAATGGCGAAAGCTTCTACGATTTTCCCACAAAAGGAGGTCGCCTCTTCATCACGACCACCCCGCGACGGGACTGCGGCGGAACCACACCCTGAAGAGTTCGTTTCTGCAGGGTGCCCGACTGTTGCTAATTTCAAGGTCGAAAAAACATCCTAGGTACCGGGTCGATGCGAGCCGGTATCAAGATATATATGTTCGATCACCGATGATCTCATCTCCAAGGTCAAAGAGGATTGTACTGGGCCGATAAGCATGTGGTGGTGCCTTCGTCTGAGAAAGAAATTACTACCCACGTGGAGGATTTTTTTAAGTGTTTACACTTACCCTTCACGTTGGGTCCCTTAGACCCGGTCATTCTCGCCTTCTGCAAGAGGTACGAGGTGGCCCTCGGTCAAATCCACCCCTCCTTCTAGAGGATAGTAATTCTTCTCTGTTTTTTTGTAAACAAAATTGAGGGGTGTCCCTTCACCCTCGATCATCTTATGCGCCTATACAGTCTACGACTCTATCGAGGGGGGTTAATCAAACTTGCTTGCCAAGCCAATAGGGGCCCATTTTTTAGGATAGATGAGGCTTGGGACCGAGCTGACATTTTTCGAGCAGAGGAAGGTTCCCCAAAAGATGCGCTTGGGGTGATTGACCTTACCGAGTCTCATCAGTTCTCAGAATCCATGATTCATGAGGCCGGTATGCTAGAAGTTCGTTCTTACAAGGGGCCTCAAGGGGCGACAGATATCCACAACTTCGTAGAAGTTCTAGAGTCCACTCCCTCAGAGGATATCACTGGGCTTGGTGATTTGCTTGTGCCAAAGAAGGTACCATCATCGGGGGCCAGTGGGTCTTCTTCGAGCCCAAAGTTGGTGGATCGGTTCCCGGCCAAGAGCGTTAACCTTGACCGAAGGCGTCAATAGTTTTCTCTGTCCCGGAGGATTCCTGAGTTTTCTCTGCCACCATGGGGGTTGCGAGCTATCTTCGGTGCTTGGTGACCGAAGAGGACCAGGCCATGATGGATGCGGTGAAAGCGCCCTGCCTATTCAATGAAGGTCAACAGGATTTGAATAAGGTAACTTCGAGTGTCCCTTTATTATGTATTTTAAATTTGAAGTTGCAAATAATCCTCACCCCTCACTTTATGCTTGCAGGCCTTGATACTGCACCATGAGACTTTCCTATGATACTGGGAGGAGTTATCCCAACACAAGGCCGAGGTTCGGGAGTTTACTGAGAAGAGGGACACCTATAAGCTTCGGAGTGAGAAACTTTAGTCCGAGTTAGAAGTGGCTCGGAAGAAGCATGCTGAGTGGGCCGAGGAGGTAAATCGAGTACTTGAAGATAGTGACGACGAATTGGACTCACTGGCTAACGATCTGATCCTGCAGGTTTGATAGAGGCTTGAACAAATCGGGCAGCTCCACTGCAGGTAGACACGATATAAGTTGAGGGCGAGGAATTAAAGAAAAATATGGATCTCTTAGCCTCGAAAAAGAAAGTTGTCCAAGCACAACTGCCGTCGGACGAGGCCCAGCTTCGAGCTGCAAATGAGAAAAACTTGGTGCAAGCAAAGAAGATTGAGGAGCTCCAATATCAGCTAAACTTGGTTGTTTCTGGTCAAGAGAATCTGATCAAGGAACTCGAGGCGGCCAAATCAGAGGTGGTTATGGACAAGACCAAGGATGATGCTAAAGCGGCCCAGTTCAAGGTTGATATCGAGGCGATTCAGGCGCAGGCCGAGCATGCAAGGTAGCAAGCTCGAAGGGAAGCCCTCGAGGGAGTCCATGCTCATAACTTCAGCATACTGGCTGAAATCGGGAATGCCAAAGTAGAAGAAACCAGGGCCCGAAAGCTGGCTTTTCCCGAGGAAGATTCCGAGAGCTTAACCGAATCTGAAGGCGGGGAAGATCCCGAGTATGAAGACATTGCCCCCGATGAGGACCATGTCTCTTAGGCCTATAGATGTTTTTATTTTTTGTTTTTTGCATCTATTTGAGGCTGTTTTGGCCATTGTAGATTTCTATATCGGGCCATTCTGGTTTGGTAAAAGATTATGTATATATATATATATATATATATATATATATATATATATATATATATATATATATATATATATATATATATATATATATATATATATATATATATAAGGCTTTTTTTCCCTTTAGGCTTTCAAATTTTCCCTTTGCTCTATTACTTGTATTCACGAAGGCCGGAATGCCTTAGAATAAAATAACTTAGGTTATGTTCGAAAGTTCAAACAAACCTTGCCTTTACATTACTCTGTTTTAAGGCGTCTTGGGGGTTCAGTGGTACCAAAAACTTTTCCCCAAAGTAGGTACCCGAGATTATCGTTTGCCAAGGATAGCCATTAGAACAGGTTATGAAAAAAAATTTCTTTTTTGGAGGCCTAGTTTTTGTTACAGGCTTCGGATGTCTACGAGCCGTGTCAATATGGACGCAGCCTTTTAGTTCGAGAGATGCCCATTGGACTTGCCTTCCTGAGCTATCCAGGCTTGCCCAAGATAACAGCCCCCGATCAGGGTGGTCGTGGCCTTTAAAAACTGGGAGGTTGCCTAATAGGTCTTAGGCCCTCGAGGCCCACTAACTTTGGTTGGTCGAATTTATTTTTGGATGGTAGTCCCCGAGTGAGGGAGTGATCATTCGAACTCTGGTTATAAGCATCCCTTAAACTCGTTACCTTTAAGAGATCGTAAGTACGAACTTCTTTAAGGGATGTAAAGAGGAAATTTTTAAAACATAAGATGATTGCAAGGAAAGTACTTCTCTTTATTCTTGTGCAAAACAGTTATCCATGCGTACATGTTTTATGCCAGGGCTCGAGCAATCTATGCGGGCATGGTTCGTTTGAATGTTTTGCCCTTACAATAAATCCTACCTATCGATACCTTTCCTTTATGAAGTAATTTCTACGCTAAAGTTGATATCCGAGGTTAATGCATATCCGAGGGTAATATCCCCCAGTATTCGAGGTTGATTGTAGAGGAACCACATATACTATTAATGCGATCTTTGACATCGATTCATAATCGGTCTTTGATTCTAAGTTAGCACGATCCATTGTTGCCTCATTAAAAACCTTGCCGAAAAACCCATTTGGGAAAAAACTAGTATAAGGAAAAAAGAGTGTAACGCGTGCTTTCATACCTAAAGACTTTGTGCCGCATCTTGTTGATCACATGCAAGTGTTAGTCCGAAATAAAAGGAAATGAATGGGATCGTACCTTAGTAGTAATATCATTTTAAGCGAGTCACATTCCAGTTGCTCGGTAGTTGTTCTCCATTCATCATTCCGCGCTTATAGGATCCTTTCCCGGTGACCTCAAGAATCTAGTACGGTCCTTCCCGGTTCGGACCCAACTTCCCTTCGTTCGAATTTTGGGTGTTTAGTGTTACCTTCCTTAGTACTAAGTCCTGACATTAAAGCATCAAAGGTTGGCCCTTCAATTGTAATACCTCTCGATCTGTTGCTTTTGGGAGGTCAATCGAACAAAGGCGGCTTCACGCCTTTCATCCAATAGCTTCAGGCTCGTATTGATGGACTCGTCATTTGATTCCTTTGTTGCATATCGGAATATGATACTTGGATCCCCGACTTCGACAGGTATTAGGGCTTCAGCGTCATAAACCAATGAGAACGGAGTAGCCACGGTACTGGACTTCGCAGTCGTGGGGTATGCCCAAAGGACTTCGGGCAGGATCTCCGTCCATTTTCCTTTGGCATCGGTTAACCTTTTCTTAAGGTTTTGGATTATAGTTTTGTTGGTCCATTCAAATTGTCGTTCCCGCTAGGGTAGGGGTGGGCATATTTCGGTTCCAACCGAATAAACCGACCGAACCGAAATTTTTCTTATTTCAGTTTCTGTTTGTTCAGTCGGTTTCAGTTTAAAATTTTAGTTTTTCGATTATTAAGTTATTTAGTTCGGTTAATCGAAAACTCGAATTATTAGCATATAGGTTCTTTAAGTTATATATAGTCTAAGACCATTGGTAATAAATTAATATTATTAGGTCCAATCTATCAAAGACTCAACCCAATTAAGTAAGTCCATCAACTTCCCAATCTTGAAGACTTCCACTCTATTAAAACTTCCATAGCATATATGATAAATACCGGGAGGATTTCACACAGAGTTGTAATTTACACTATGTTTGAATTTTATGATCCATAATAGTGTGAAAAGTTTAGTCTATTTTTTTAATAAACACAATATTTCCAACAATTTCAAAGTTTTGGGAAAAACAACAAATTCGCCGGTCCTATTATTACATAGAAGGAGCCCAATATGATAATGTTCAAACTGAAAACCGAACCAAAATAACCAAAATAAAATTAGAAAAATTGAACTGAATCAAACTTATTTCAGTTCGATTTCGGTTACTACTTTTACAAAATCAAAAATCGAATAACCGAACCGAATTTCATCAAACCGAACCGAACCGAACCGAACCGAACGCCCACCCCTACGCTAGGGTAATAAGGTGTCGATAAGATTCTTTTCATCTTATGATCTTCGAGAAACTTGGTCACTTTGATCCCGATAAACTGTTTCCCGTTGTCACACATAATTTCGGATGGCATCCCGAACCGACATATGATGTGGTACCAAATGAAGTCGATGAATTCCTTCTCCCTAACCTTCTCATATGCATGTGCTTCAACCTATTTAGAAAAATATTCAGTAATAAATAAGATAAATTGATCCTTACCCAATGCCCATGGAAGAGGGTCGACAATGTCCATTCCCCACTCTTGCATGGCCATGGTGACAAGACCGAATGTAGCAGTTCCCGGGGTTGGTGAATCGAAGCATATCTTTGGCATTTGTCACATTTTCGATCGAACTCCTTAGCATTTTTTCTATGTCGATCCAGTAGTAGCCAACTCTGATTACCTTTTGAACCAATGATTCAGTGGCTGTATGATTTTCGCAAGTGCCCTCGTGAATTTCCCTCAGAAAGTACTCGGTATCTCCTGATCCCAGACATATTCCTAGTGGGCCATCAAACATTCTTCTGAACAAGGTTCCATCCTCGGACAAGCTGAATCGGGCTGCCTTTGTGCGCACGGCCCTCGATTCTTTTGGATCTAAGGGAAGTTTCCTAGTCTTCAAATACTCTACATATTTATTTCTCCAATCCCAGGTTAAGCTTGTGGAGTTTATCTCGGCGTGACCTTCTTCTACTACTAACCTCATGAGTTGTACAACTGCCCTTGACTTGAGCTTGTTGTCCTCGACCGACGACCTTAACTTTGCAAGGGCATCGGCCTCACTATTTTGATCTTGAGGTATGTGCTGCAAAGTCCATTCTTTGAACCGATGTAACATTACCTTTAACTTATCTAGGTACTGATCACGCTCAACTATGTCTTATAAAAAGACTAAGCGGGCGTTGCAAATATAATCTGAGTATTTCGGCCAGAGTCACATCCCACATGGAATTATCCTATCAATTATAGTTATTAGACTCACTTGATTCTTCGTAATTAATTTCCCAAAGGTTGAGAATAACAATTTGTTGGTATTTGTACTCACTAAACAGAATGAAATTAAGTAAACTAAAAGATAACTAATACTGAGTTGTAAACAAATGCGAGAAGGATCTAAGGTTATAGTTTCCCCCGCTGATGAAATCCTATCTTGTATATTTCCTATTTTTTGGCCTAATTATCTCTATCAATAATGAGCATTTTTGCTACCGTAAATATCTCCCGATCAATTACGATAATTTACTAGATGCACTCTCTCGAGCTACACTAGCTAGCTTTTATTATAGCTCACTTTAGATTGCAGCTAAGGTATCGTTATTCCTAATCCAACCTTTAAACCCTCGGATAGGGATCCCTCTTATACTTTAGGAGTGGTGTTGTTCAACAACTACCTAAATATGCACTCTCTCCCGAGCAGACACATACTAAATAGACACAGCTAATTGAGGGCCCTTCAATCAACTACAGTAAGAATTTAGTTGAACTGAGATTGAAACCAAGCAAACTATATTAATATAACAAGATGTTCATCCTCAACGGGTTCCACCAAAACCTTAGACTAAATAGATTAGCTACTCATAATTGTACTGAAAATAACAATAGAAGAATTCATCAACAATGACAAAAATACAAGGAAAAGAGATGAGATTTGATGCCCAATTGCCCTCCTTGCCTCTTGCCTTTTCTTTACTTGAACAAGACTTTTAACCTGATTCTTCTCTCTTTTGGGCGAGTTGAAACTTATATAGGTTAAGTGAAATTGTCCCGAGCTTCCAAGTTTACCCCTGAAAATTAAGGTGTTCGCCTGGACTAGCGCGCCGTGCTAGTCATTGCGCTACTGGGCGCGCTAATGGCTATGCATTCTGCCTGGGATCGCTGGACTAGCACGGTCGCGCTAGTGGGCGCGCTAAGACCGCACTAGTGGATTTATAATCTGTCCCAACAGTTTTTCTTCCTTCTTTTCATACGTTAAATATTCCAAGTGCCTTTCTCCTTCAATTGGGATCCAAACACCATCCTAGGTCCTCATAAGCACATTTAGCTCCTGCGAAACATAAAATCAACAATTAGAGCCATTTTATCATCATTTCACACTCTTAAGACTATGCATCATCATTAAGTTGGAGTACAAATATACACTAAACTACGTGAATTTAGCCTATTATCAGGTACCTTTGCATTCATTCTTCTCTGACTTTGCACGTTCCGTTAACTTGATTCACCACAAGGAGGGAGTCACACTTAGCTTTGATCACCTCCGCCCCCAAGCTTTTGGCCAATTAAAGACTTGTTATCATGGCCTCATATTCGGCCTCGTTGTTGGTCAATTTCATAGTTCTAATGGATTGTTTAACTATATTTCCAGTGGGTGGCTTCTGTACAATGCCAAGTCCGGACCCCTTTGCGTTCGATGCACCTTCGTGAAGAGGGTCCAGATTCCCGAATACGTCCCCGAGTTTACCAATAACTCTGTTTCAAACTCGGGTATTAGGGCCGGCATGAAGTCAGCCACGAAATATTTTACAATTTTAGACTTAATGGTTGTCTGGGGTCGACATTCAATATCCTACCTACTGATTTCCATGGACCATTTGGACAATCGTCCCGAGAGTTCGGGTTTATGCATTATATTTCGCAATGGGTAAGTTGTCACAACACATATAGGGTGGCATTGAAAGTACTACTTCAGTTTCCTAGAGGCGCTTAGAAAAGCGAGCGCCAATTTTTCTAGGTGGGGATATCTATTTTCTACCTCACCCAAGGTCCGGCTAAACTAATAAATCGTAAATTGCGTACCTTGTTCTTCCCGAACTAGGACTCCATTTACCTCTATCTTTGATACTGCCAAATACAAGTATAATTGTTCGTCTTCCCTCAGTGTGTGAAGCAGTGGCGGGCTCGGTAAATATCACTTAAGTTCTTCCAAGTCCCATTGGCATTCCGGGGTCCATGTGAAGTTGTTTTTCTTCTTCAGCAACAAGAAAAATCGATGACTCTTATCAGAGGACCTCGAGATGAATCACCCTAGGGCGTCTATGCGTCCGGTTAGCCTTTGTATGGCCTTCACGTTGTCCACTACCGTGATATCGTCGATAGCTTTGATCTTGTCGGGGTTGATCTCGATTCCTCGGTTGGATACCATGAATTCGAGAAATTTACCTGATCCGACTCCAAACGCGCATTTTTTCGGATTTAGCCTCATGTTGTATTTTTTTCAATATATTGAAGGTTTCCTGCAAATGCTTTAAATGGTCCTCTGCTCGCAAGGAATTAACTAACATATCGTCAATGTAAACTTCAATAGATTTTCCTATTTGTTCTTCGAACATCCAGTTTACTAGGCGTTGGTAAGTGGCACTAGCATTTTTTAAACAAAATGGCATTACGTTATAGCAGTATGTGCCATACTCAGTGATGAAGGAGGTCTTTTCCTGATCATTTGGGTTCATTCATATTTGGTTGTACCTGGAGTAGGCACGAGAAAACTAAGGATCTCGTAGTCGGTCGTGGCATCGATCATGCGATCGATGTTAGGCAGAAGGAAAGAGTCCTTGGGGCATGCCTTATTTAAATCCTTGTAATCCACACACATTCTCAGTTTGTTCCCTTTTTTGGGGACTACTACTACGTTTTCTATCCATTCCGGGTATTTGACTTCCCAGATGGACCCTATTTTAAGGAGTTTAGTTACCTTGTCCTTGATGAAGGCATGCTTGATATCTGTCTAGGGTCTCCTTTTTTGCTTCACCGAATAGAATTTCGGGTCTAGGCTCAATTTATGAATGGTAATCTCCGGTGGGATCCCTGTCATGTCGAGATGGGACCAAGAAAAATGATCCATGTTAGCTATAAGAAATTGAATTAGTCTTTTCCTGAGCTCGGGAGTTAAACTCGTGCCTAGGTATACCTTTTGATCGAGCTGATGTTCGATAAGTATGACTTGCTCCAGCTCTTCGACCGTTGGTTTGATAGCGTCTGAATCATCGGGGACTATGAAGGATCGAGGAACCCCGTAATCATCGTCTTTGTTAGTCCCTGCTTGTCTAGTTGGGTCGAGGCCGGCATCGTTGATTGCTATTTGACTTCCTGTTTTGCTTTTGAATCTGGCTCCTTTGTTGATGAAAGTGTTGATATTGGAACTACTTCATTGACGAAAAACATTTCCTTCGCGGTGGGTTGCTCACCATAGATAGTTTTAATCCCCTCTGGGGTTGGGAATTTTAACACTTGGTGAAGGGTCGAGGGCACAGCCCTCATGTTGTGGATCCACGGTCTCCCGAATAGGGCGTTATATCTCATGTCCCCTTTGATCACATACAACTTGGTCTCTTGGATGGTTCCGCCTGCGTAACATTATTTCTCCCTTAGTAGTTTCACAAGCCATGTTGAATCCATTTAGAACTCGGGTCGCAGGCATAATTTGGTCCTGTAGGCCGAGTTGTTCTACGACCCTCGATCGAATGATGTTGGCCTAACTAACTGGATCAATTAACACACGTTTAACTTGAGTTTTATTCATGAGTACCTATTTTATGCATCATTGTAGGGCTGCATGATTCCTTCTGCATCCTCGTCGTTAAAAGATAAAGTTCCTTCTGGTATTTAATCTCGAATCAGTTTCTCCCTCCTGATAGATACTTTAGTGCACTTTAACATCGGACCTTGGTAAACATCGACCCCTCCGATGATCATATGAATGACGTGTTGAGGTTCTTCTTGCTCATTTTGTTTATTGGAATACCTGTTTCTGAAATGATTCTAAGTTCGGTCACTCAGAAACTCCTGAAGGTGCCCGTTGTTGAATAACCGGGCTACTTCTTCACTCAATTGTCGTTAATCTTCCATTATATGGCCATGGGTGCCATGATATTTGCACATTTGGTTGGGATATTATTGGGCTAGATCGGTTTGTAAAGGTCGAGGCCATTTGGTATCTTTGATGTGTCCAATAGCCGATACGATGGCGGCTGCATCAACATTAAAAGTTTTATTCTGATAATCGTGGTGCTTATTTAGGTCCGATAGGCCTGTCGAATCCGTTCTTGCTCATGAGCCCTCGAGACATCTGACCTCGATCACTTCTTCTTTCATTTCGTACAGGATTTCGCCCGGATCCGCTGCTCCTACGATCTCCATTTTATGGCCGGTATCGATCTCTGTTCATCCTGGTTCTCGGTCAATGTCCCTCTTGATTCTATTGACGTGTCCAATAGGATAAACAGGACCATAAGGAGCTCGTAGTTGATCGTCTTCACCCCTGATATTTATTGATACCGATTATGCACATCAGCCCAAGTAACAACCGAGTATTCTATCAAATTCTATTTCAACTACTGCAAAGCCACCGAGCTTTGAAAATTGAGTCCTTGGGTGAAAGCTTGAACAACCCAATCATCGGAGACCGGTGGAAGGTGTTGCCCACCCCCCCCCCCCTTTTCCTCTCCTTTCGGATCAGTCAGGGTTTTTGACATTATTGGGACAACTCGTTTCCTTTTGGGAAAGGGGTAAGGAATTGAAGAGTCGCAACCTAACGAATTAATGTGCGTTAGGGCACCTACTAAGGGTCATTTACAAACACAGATTGGATAACCAGAGATAGGGTAAGGGCTTGAAATTACTTCAAGGGGAAGGTGTTAGGCACCCCTCGAAGTCCACAACTGTGGTTCCCGGCCAAACAAACTTTGTGAATTTTAAAATAGGCAGCACATAAGCAATAAAAGCACATAGGTAAATAAATGTTTTTGAGAAGATTTGCAGTCTAAGCACACATATGTGCTAAAGATTAAAAGATTTAGAATCTAGGCACATATATAAGGTTTTGAAAGAGTTATGATCTAAACACACATATGTAAGGGATAGGGGGTCCTAGGTTGTTTATCCTATAGGATCACATCAGTACAATTCTCGATAATCACTCCTCAATGAGGGCTACACGTTGTACTAGCGCACCGGCTATCATATCCATATCTACCCTTTCCACCCCTTAGCGGTTATTAAAGCGAGGGTTATTTAACGATCTCTATGCGTGCTGTTACCCGTCCCTTCTTAATGGTCCTGGAGGAGATTAGGACTTCTACTTAAAGGAAGTTCTAAACAGACCCCTAAGGTTGAAAGGAGAAAATACTAGGCGACATGCAAGAATAGATAGGACTTTAACAGATAAAAGCGGGGAAAAACAATTAAGAGGCTCAGATTTACCTCCACAAATAATGCACGTAAACAACACGACTCAAACACAAACAAGGGAGGTATTATAATGTAGGATCCTAAAAAATGATGTCTAGGTGAGTATTAGCATACAAGAGATATGCAAATTTATTTTATAAACCCAGAGGCAGGGGCCCTAATCAGTTTGCCTGCTGATTTTAAGCATGTTAACGATTAAGCAATAAACACACAAAAGCAGTAGTTTTCCAGTTTTATAAAAGCTGGTTACCTAAGGCTTGCCTAGGCGTGGGGAATGCACTATAGTTACCAGAATTATTTAAAAACAGTTTAGAAGTTGTTTTACCTAAAACATGATGTTCTAAGTGTTGCAAAGACATAGGGGTTATTACCAGTTTTACTAACACAGGATAATCATATGTGAGACTGTCTTATGTCCCTTTTCATGCATCAGTAGCTTAGCTAGGTGTGACGTAATGAGGTCCTAAAACATGGTATCTAATGCACATACAAAATGCAGAATGATTTGTATACAGAGTTCCTGAAGAGGGATTTCTAAATGCACAACATGATCTCAGGATATGCAGAGTTTCTAAAGCAGGATGCACAAAAAGATTACAGCATTGTTAATCATGACTTCAAAAATGTGCAGTAACAACAGTTCGTGTTAGTGCTATTATTTACCCCTGAAACATGATTTCTAAGTTATAAAATAATGTCAAATGAGATGCTGAAACAGTAAATCTAAGAACATGATATCTAATGCATGACATACTTAGAATGTATTGGTCCTAAACATGGATTCTAATATATATACACATAGAAATGTAAGCCTAAGGCATGATTTCTACCCCATTGATATATGACTACCCTCCCCTTTTCACTATCAATCCCCAATATTTGTTTAGAACAATTATTACAAACAAATGTGAATGAATTACATAAATAGGTAAAGAAAATAAAAAGTTACACTATAGGGAGCCTAAAAACAGGCCCAGATTCTCAGAACCTCAAATGCCCAAATGTTTCATAACCTTTCACAAATCCTGGTGTGTCAAAGTTTCTTAAGGACCTCAAGGGGTCCCGGGCAGTGCTCACACCTAGATTTCACAACCATAATTGGGTAAGTGCCTGCCCTAATGTATCAGAGTTCAGAGGGATCTCATAGGGATCCCTAAGCAGTCACACATTAGAGGGGCGGAACTTAAGGACCTAAGAGTAGAGTGATAGTGCTTGATATATCAGTTGCAGGTTGAACAGCAAAACAACAGATAAAAACATATTAGAAACATGATAAACTGAAGCAGTAAAATAAGCATATTGGTTTGGGACTTGAATTGAAATCAGAACAGACTAGTAAAGAAGACAGTAAACACAAAAGTGAAGGAACAAGAGAGCACAATAGTTAGCCTTGGCTTGCAGCCGGCTAACTCAGAATAATAGTAAGTAACACAGAAGGAGAGCAGAAAGCTTTGAGTGTGAGAGATAGAGTTTGAAATAGTGTGTTCGTGTGTGTCCTAAGTTAATGAAAGAGCAATGTATATATATTAGTTTGAAACTAGGTAGAATAAGGTAAGAATCACAATTAGGCACTAAATTATGGAACTCAGAACCAATTAGAGTAAAAACAGTGCAAGTATTCCCTTGAATAAGGGAGTTAACTTCAAACAGTAAGAAGAGGCATTTTTGAAAAATCGGAGAGATCTTTAAGGAAAACGGTAAAATAACTCAGAATATACTCAGATCTATTGCAGATCTAAAGAGTCAAGAAATGAATTAGGGTTTCAGAGAGAGATAACCCTAAGGTAGATAGAATCAGGCTTAGAAACCATAGGTTTTAGCCGGAGATAGAAAGGTCGTACTCGAACGGCCAAGGGTAGCCTGAGAACGGCATGAAAAGGCCATGGGTGTGAGTTGAACCCGCCTCTGATTCTCTTGAGGACCTTAGGGTAACAATAATTCCGCGTGTGAGGGAGCCATAGAGCGTAGAAGGCCAGGACTAGCCGGAGAATGTATAAAAACATCACAAGGTGAAGTTTTATGCCGGTGATGGCGTTTGAGAGCTAGGGTAAGGGAGATCTGGACCGTTGATCTGAGTGATCAACGGTCAGGATTGAAATAGGGTATTGGGTTGGACATATCATATTGGGCTCAAGGTTTTTTGGCTGGTATTTTTTTAAGGGGTTTTGGACTAATATAATTGGGTTTGAGGGCTGGTTTAATTAGGCTAGAATTAACATGAGAGTGGTTATTTGTTAAATATCCAACTTAAATTAATTAAAATAATTTATAAAATAACTAATAATCATAAAAATGGATTTGCATAGAAAATAGTTTTAAAAGGATTATTTATTATTAAAATACAAAATGATTAAATTTTGGTAAAAAATGGTACAAAATTATATATTGGGCTATAATTGCAAAGTTACTGCAATTATGCCAAAAGGTGCCAATTTGGCTAATTATGAAATAATGTGGTCTTAATGGGACCATAAACGATAAATAAAATCAAGAAATGCTTTTGAAATCATTTGTGATGCAATTTATAATTATTTGTTGGAAATAAAATGCTGGGTAAACTAATAAAAATATAGGAAAATTATGAAAAAAATACAAATTGCTATTAATGCATGATTTTGAAGGTATACATGCAACTTTAAATATTTTTTGGGAAAAATTGAGTATCAACAACTGCCCCTCTTTACCCGAAAAGGATGAAAGAGTTGTCGAGTAAAGATAGATGTCCAATTTTGACCGAGCGAAATGGTTTGAGAGATTTAAGGTCGCACCCTGGTTTCTGAGCTGCCTACATATCCCTAGTTTTACAGGAATCAGACCGTATGTAGTTCCGGATTCATCGGCTAAGTATACCGATGAAGTTATCACAAGAACGGACGCAACATGTAGGGCTGGGCGAATGGACGGCTTGCGGGATATCGGGTTTGATACTGTTGGGAGAACTGGAGCAGGATTGCTCCTGCTGGGATAGCCGTTGCTTGTCGGGTGACCTGAAAATAAAGCAATACAAGCGTATACTGTGCATAAATTTAAACATGATGCAGGTTCCCGTTGGACTATGAAAGTTGTCTTTGGACCGTTAGGGATGACGTCCTTAGACCATGATGTCCTGGGCCATGAATGGATTGATGAGAGATTCGTAGGCCATGAACTGATGTTCTCGGGCCATGTAGATGGTGCCTCCTAACTATGATGCCTTTAAATAATTATATGGAAATTGAGAGAGATCCTCAGGCCATGACATGGTGTCTTCCGGCTATGAGGATGATGTCGTTAGACTATGACGCCTTTGGACAGATTGGCGATATTTCATCCCATGATATGTAATAATATAATGCTGACATGACAGATCTTAGTCTTGCGAATTGAACCCGAAAGAGAAGCGAAGTAGATAATGCTTGAGAGACGGCATTTAGTCTCGGTGAAAAAGTAAATTGGAGGAGGATCTTAGCCTCATGCAAATAGGAAGGCAGTGGTTAGCCTTATGCAAAATGGAAGGCAGAGATTAGCCTTATGCAAGGCAAGGCAGAGGATTAACCTTATGCAAGGGAAGGCAGGGGATTAGCCTTATGCAAATGGAAGACAGAAGATTAGCCTTATGCAGATAAGAAGGCAGAGATTAGCCTTATGCAAGGGAAGGAAGAAGATTAGCCTTATGCAAATAAAGGCAGAGATTAGCCTTATGCAGATAGGAAGGCAGAGATTAGCCTTATGCAAATGGAGGTAGAGCTTAACCACATGCAAAATGTGGGACAGAGCTTAGTCTCGTGCAAGATGAAGGCAGGGGTTGGCCCTATGCAAAGGAACAAATAGTGAATGCTAGTAGGATTTCTTAACTGGTAATAGGTTGTGGTATTGCGATTGTTGTGAGAATTGTGACTATGGAGCATGTTCGTTCTTTTGTGCTGATAGTAAACTTTGCTTTTGCAATTGTGTTGAAGTTTGTGACTTCGAAACCTGTTTGTTCTTTATTCCTGCATCCAAAGAAAAATCGTGAGTTCTTTAGATGGGGAAGGTTGGTTCGTATCCCCGCTGGCTTTGCTTGCTTCGTTATGATTGGTCTGATGATCCTGTTTATGTCATCGGGGTAGCGTTTGCTAAACAGAGCTATACTTTGAAAACGTGCATGATGTTATAAAGACGTAGTAAAAATATATTTTGGGAAATTTAGATGAACCGACGACCATGACATGGTTCAAGACATTGCAACAACTCATGTTGCGAAATTTTGATGGTCCTCCTCAAAATTTTGCCTCATTTAGATGGTTGATGATTCTGACTGTTGTACATGCTGCGATCGGCTGAACTTACTTCGGAATTTTAAGGGTCCTTCTCAAAATTCTGCCCCAGTTTCCAATTGCCGGGGAAATGAGATTTTTATTGAATTATGACCGAAACCATAGAGCTGCCTACGTATCCCCTCTTAAACGGGAATCAGGTCGGGCATAGTTCAGTTTACATCATAAAGAATTATATATAGTAGCGTTTGACTGCATCTGAATTGATTGCCTTCGGCCAGACTTCTCCATCCATTTCTGCAAGTATAAGAGCTCCTCCTATCAATACTCGGTGAACCATGTATGGACCTTGCCAGTTGGGAGAGAATTTCCCTTTGGCTTCATCTTGATATGGAAAGATCTTCTTTAACACCAGCTGCCCTGGTGTGAACTGTGTTGGTTTGACTTTTTTGTTGAAAGCTCTGGTCATTCTGCTCTGATAAAGTTGTCCGTGACGTATTGCATTCATCCTTTTCCTATCTATGAGGGCCAACTGCTCGTACTGGCCTTTTATCCATTCTGCGTCGCTAAGCTCAGCTTCTTGCATGATTCTTAAGGAAGGGATCTCCACTTCGGTAGGAATAACAGCTTTCGTACCATAAACCAGTAAATAAGGAGTTGCCCCAGTTGATGTGCGGATTGTGGTGCGGTATCCCACTAAGGAAAATGGTAGCTTTTCGTGCCACTGTCTGTGTTTTTCTATCATCTTTCTCAATATCTTCTTGATGTTCTTGTTGGCGGCTTCCACAACCCCATTCATCTGTGGTCTATAGGCTGTGGAATTCTTATGCTTGATTTTGAAAGTCTCGCACATGGCTTTCATTAGATCACTGTCAAGATTGGAGCCGTTGTTGGTGATGATTGATTCTGGAACTCCAAACCGACAAATAATACGGTCGCGGACAAAGTCTTTCACGACTTTCTTAGTCACTGCTTTGTAGGACGCTGCTTCGACCCACTTGGTTAAATAATCAATAGCTACTAAGATGAATCTGTGTCCATTTGAGGCGGTAGGATCTATCGGTCCAATTACGTCTATTCCCCAGGCGGTGAATGGCCAAGGAGAGCTTGTTGCATTGAGCTCGTTTGGGGTACTTTTATCATATCTGCATGTACCTGACATCGGTAGCCTTTTTGGGCATACTGGATGCAGTCTGTTTCCATGGTCATCCAGAAGTAACCGGCTCTGAGTATTTTCTTTGCCAAGACAAAATCATTCATATGTGGGCCGCAGGTCCCAACATGTATCTCTTCAAGTAGTCTGGAAGCTTCCTTTGCATCGACACATCTTAATAATCCCAAGTCGGGAGTTTCCTGTATAGGTTTCCTCCGCTGAGAAAGAAACTGTTGGACAATCTCCGGAGCGTGCGTTTCTGAGTGTGATTTGCAAGCTCTGGGTACTCTCTCTTTGAAAAGTATTCCCTAATGTCGTGGAACCATGGTCTTCCGTCTGCTTCTTCTTCAACATGGGCACAATATGCCGGCTGGTTATGGATCTTTACTGGAATAGGATCAATGAAGTTCTTATCTAGGTGTTGTATCATGGATGATAGAGTGGCCAATGCATCAACAAACTCGTTATGAATTCTGGGGACGTGCCGAAATTCTGTCTTCGTGAACCTCTTTCTCAATTCCTGCACATGGTGCAGATACGGCAGTATCTTGGAATTATTGGTAGCCCATTCTCCTTGTACTTGGTGTATTAGCAGGTCTGAGTCACCAATTACTAATAACTCCTGGATATTCATGTCAACGACCATGTTGAGCCCTAAGATGCAGGCTTCATATTCTGCCATATTGTTGGTGCAGGGAAATCTGAGGACAACTCCAATGTCGACTCCTTTGAAATTGGCTGCTCCGTCGAAGAACATTCTCCAACCATCATAGGATTCTGCAATGTCTTCCCCTATGAATGACACTTCTTCGTCGGGAAAATACATTTTCTGGGATTCGTATTCTCCTCCCACAGGATTCTCGGCAAGATGATCTGCCAATGCTTGCCCCTTGACCGCTTTCTGAGTCACATAGACAATGTCGAACTCACTCAGCAGGATTTTCCATTTGGCCAGCTTGCCAGTGGGCATGGGCTTCTGAAAGATGTACTTCAAAGGATCCATCCTTGATATGAGATATGTCGTGTAGGCACAGAAGTAGTGCCTCAGCTTTTGGTCTACCCAGGTTAGAGCACAGCACGTACGCTTTAGTAGAGAATACCGTGCCTCATATGGAGTAAACTTCTTACTCAGGTAATAAATAGCATGTTCCTTTCTTCATGTCTCATCATGCTGCCCCAGAATGCAGCCGAAAGCCTCATCTAATACTGCAAGGTAGAGTAGCAAGGGTCTACCTGGCTCTGGCGGGACCAAAACTGGTGGCGTTGACACGTATTCCTTGATTCTGTCGAAAGCTTTCTGACAATCTTCGGTCCATTTGGTCGCAGCATCTTTCTTTAGCATCTTGAAGATTGGTTCACATATAACCGTGGATTGGGCTATGAATCGGCTGATGTAGTTAAGGCGCCCCAGGAAACTCACCACATATTTCTTGTTCTTTGGAGGTGGTAACTCTTGGATGGCTTTGACCTTTTACGGATCCAATGAACCCAAGCAATTTTCTTGCAGGAACCCCGAATGCACACTTCGCGGGGTTTAATTTCAGGTTGTATTTCCGCAACCTGTTGAAGAACCTCCTCAGACCTGCTATATGGTCGGTGGCTTTCTTGGACTTGATAATGACGTCGTCCACATATACCTCGATCTCTTTATGTATCATGTCATGGAAGATAGTGGTCATAACTCTCATACAGGTGGCCCCAGCATTCTTTAAGCCGAATGGCATCATCTTATAACAGTAGACTCCCCACGGCGTGATGAAAGCCGTTTTCTCAGCATCTTCTTCGTCCATCAAAATCTAATGGTATCCGGCAAAACAATCTACAAACGACTGAAGTTCATGCTTTGCACAATTGTCAATCAGGATGTGTATGTTTGGAAGGGGAAAATCATCCTTTGGACTGGCCCGGTTGAGATCCAAGTAGTCGACACAAACCCTGACATTTCCATATTTCTTGGGCACTGGCACGATGTTGGCTAACCATGTCGGATATTCAACTACCCTGAGAACCTTGGCATTGATCTGCTGGGTAACTTGCTCTTTGATTTTCAGACTCATATCAGGCTTGAAATTTCTGAGCTTTTGTTTTACCAGCGGGCACATTGGATTGGTCGGCAACTTGTGAGCCACAATGGATGTACTTAGACCAGTCATGTCATCGTACGACCATGCAAATATGTCTTCATATTCTTTCAAGAATTGTGTGTATTCCACTTTCTTTAATGGCGATAAATGAATGCTAATGCGAGTTTCTTTGACAGTCTCTGAATCTCCCAAGTTGATTACCTCGGTCTCATCCAGATTAGACTTAGGCTTGTTTTCAAAATCCTCAACTTCTCTGATAATTTCATCGGGTATGACATCCTCTTCTTCTAAATCACTGTCCTTTTGTTACGATGTCTCATTGCATGTCACAGTCATTGGTTCATCAAGATAGGAAATAATGATGATGTATAGATAAAATAATGAGAGAAAATGGTAATAAATAAATACATATTCGTTGAGACGTAAAAGTGATTTTTGAGTGTTCTGGGACATTGGAGATTTTATTGGAAAATGCGAAAAGGAAATCATTAGCGAAAATAAAATAAATAATGCTTGTTCAACCTTGCTACCCCGGGACTCGTCGGGCCCTGGATGGTCTGACAATCCAATTCTTGAGGAATGATCCCTTACTCACAGCTTGGACGGTAGGGCCTTCCTCCTTCTCCTCCTTCTCAACAATAACACAGCAGTCCACGTCACCATCTTCCAGGAATAGATTTTTCAAGGCTGCCAATGTTTCTTCTTCCTCTGACCCCCATATTACATCGGCCTGCTGGAAGGTATGCTCCAGATGCGGTATCGGCATTTCCAATGGATAATATGGGCCGCACCACGGTGGCGACCAGTTCTCGTACTTTTACCATATGTATTTGTATCCCATCCCAAAAGTGGTGCCATGGTGCTTCAGCTGTATTGGTTTGGAAATCCACTGAAGATTCTTACCGAGTCCTTTGCCAGGCTCGTATCCACTCCAATTCAGTATGCTCTTAATCTTACTGTCCCACCATTTGTCTTTGTCTACTGCATTGATCTGTTCAATGTGGTGATAGGTTTCTTCACCCAGCCTTCTTCTACCTTCAATCACCGGGATGGTATGGCGACAATAGATAGGATTGCTTCCGTCTCTGTGGATGATCACCTCCTGGTGGTTCCACTCAAATTTTACTGACTGATGCAATATTGATGACACAGCCCCAGCAGCATGTATCCACGGATGTCCCAACAACAGGTTGTAGGATGCCGATATTTCTATCACCTGAAATTCAACCTCGAACCATGTAGGTCCCATCTGCAGGCAAAGACTGATTTCACCAATGGTAGACCTTTGAGAACCGTCGGAAGCCTTTACATTCATAGATCCTTCTTTGATCTCGTACAACCCATTGCCCAATTTCTAGAGTGTTATTAACGGACATATGTTGAGGCTGGATCCCCCATCCATCAGAATCCTGGTGATGAAGTAGTCCTCACATTGCACAGTGATGTGCAGTGCTTTGTTATGACTTGGTCCTTCAGGCGGCAGCTCGTCCTCGTGGAAAGTGATCTTGTGACTCTCCAGTACTTGACCTACTGCAATGGCCATTTCTCCACGAGTTATGTTATTTGGGACATATGCTTCATTCAACACTTTCGTCAAAGCATTCCTGTGTGTCTCTGAATTTTACAGCAATGACAGAATGGATATTTGGGCTGGAGTTTTGTTCAGCTGATCGATGACTGAGTAATCCCTGGCCTGCACCTTCCTCCAAAGATCATCTGGTCCTGTTTCGATGACGGGTGGCCTATAGGAAGCATTCTTTCTAGACTCTACCCAGTGTTCAAGTGTATAGACCCTGTCGGTCCTTGTCATCCCCTGTGCGGCACCAACTTCTTCTATCTTGACTTTAACTTTCCTTCTTGCTTCAGCCATGTAATACCAAGGTACATCCTTGTCATTGAAAGGTGGCGTGTTTGACTATGTCATTATGATTGGTGAATCTACTTTCACTTCAAATGGAATGGGTGCCTTAGCAGGCGGCATAACTTCAACCTCAAACGGCAAATGTGTGTTTGCAGGTGGTGCCGTTTCAAACTTGAATGGGAGTGACACAGCTACCTCAACGTCTTCGGATGGCTGAATCTAGATTATTATGGGATAAAGAGTGACTGCTTGCTTCTTTGGGTCATCACCTTCTATAATTAACCCGATCGACCCCTCTGGGTCCCAATCTTCTTCTATCTCTATCATGTTGACACCCCTATGGTCTGGAAGCGGATTTTTGCGAACATTGGGAGCAGACTCCTTTGCTTGGATGACCTTGTTATCAATCATAGACTGGATCTTATCTTTCAATGAGCGACATTCATCAATTGTATGCCCCTTCATTCCGGAATGGTATGCACAGGTCTTATTTGGATTGACCCATTGGGGTGGATTTTTAGGGGTTATAACAGGGATAGGAGTGACATAACCAGTAGCTTTTAATCTTTCATACAGCTGGTCGATGGGTTCAGTAATGGTGGTGAATTGTTTAGGAGGTCTGCGATCAAAGTTGGGTCGAGGTCTCAGGAAATTTTAGCGAGCAGGGGGTGATTGGAAGTGAGATGGCTGAGAGTGTAGGTATGATAAATGATCACGCTCAACTATGTCTTATAGAAAGACTAAACGGGCGCTGCAAATATAATCTGGG
>ML357813.1:0-22509 GCA_005239505.1 Nicotiana paniculata | reverse complement strand
AAAAATGGTGGGAAATAAAATGGAGGGAAATGAAAATTTGAATCAAGTGAGTTTTGTCATGAAATTTGTACCACATTGGTAAAAGACAACTAAACTTGTGTATATAAATATAGAATCACTTCTTAGAGCTCTTAAAAGGAGTTGAAGAGAATGAACCCTCGCGCCGTCGTTGTCGCTCGGCTCGGTTCGGCTTTGGCTTTGGCTTTGGATTTGGATTTGTCAAATGATCGATCGATAAGATTATTTTTGGACAAAAGTTATTTAATTAATTATTTAAGAATTAATTAAATGCTAGTCAGTTAATTAACGGAATTAACTGAAACGTATAATCCAAATGCTGCCTTTCCTTTCTGAACAGACACCTATTCCTGAACAGACATCACACTGCCTATAAATTCCAAGGCATGGCTTCCTTTTCACTCACTGAAAATCCAGAATTTCCTTCTGAAAAATACTGCATTCTACTTCGCAGTCTCTCTCTCAAATACGTAAGTGTTTTTGCTCCGTTCTTTGAGTTCGTTGGTATCCTGCAATTTGTATTGCCTCTGTTGCAGGAAGGTTTATTCCGTTTCATCCTGGGAGGATTTAATCCATTACCTTGGAAATTTGTGAGGGGGCTAAAATTCCTTAAGGACGTACAAGGAAATTGTGGACTCGGAATATTTCATATCATTTATAGATTTTCTGTTTCTTCTAACAATTTGTTTTAACACAGTATTGACAACAAGCTTAAGGAATTTTTATTTAACATTTCTANAAACTTCACCATTGTTACGTGTTGTATGTTTGGTTTGGTATTCAGTTTGAAGATATCAAAACTTCACTGATTTAACGAAGTTCTGTTTGTTTCCAACTCTACAGAAACATGACGAATGAAAACCAAATTAATGGAAATGCTGTTGGAACAGGTGCTTCATCGAGTGCTGCTGCTTCGTCAAGACCAGCACATACGATGGCACCGACAGAAAAATTCGGGAAATTTTTCGGTACAGACTTCAAACGTTGGAAGATGAAGATGCTATTCCATCTAACTACACTAAGCCTGCAACGATTCATCAAGGAGGATGTTCCAGTTGTGGGAGAAGGTACTCCTGAGGCTGAACGATTTGTGGTAATTGAAGCATGGAAACACTCTGATTTCTAATGAAGAAACGACATCTTAAGTTGTTTGGAGGATGGCTTGTATAATGTTTATAGTGTCATGGAAACTTCAAAAGAGTTATGGAACTCTCTTGAGAAAAAGTAGAAGACTGAGGATGCTGGACTTAAGAAGTTCGTTGCTGCAAAATTTTTGGAGTTTAAAATGATTGACACTAGGTCGGTCATCACTCAAGTCCAAGAATTACAAGTCATCGTGCATGACCTCCTTGCTGAAGGTATGACCCGAGTCAATAATTTTATTAATAATATTAATAGTGTTATTAATTATAAATTTGTTATTGAAGGTATGGTCATAAATGAGGCGTTTCAAGTTGCTGCCTTCATTGAAAAGTTACCTCCTTTATGGAAGGACTTTAAGAACTACTTGAAGCACAAGCGCAAAGAGATGACACTTGAGGATCTAATTGTTCGTCTAAGTATAGAAGAAGACAACAAAAATGTTGAAAAGAAGTCACGTGGCAACTCGGCAGTAATGGGAGCTAACATTGTTGAGGAAGCACCGGAAAATAAAAAGAAAAGAAAGAAGGCATCTGGACCAAAGAATTACTCGAACAAGAAAAAGTTCAAAAGTAGTTGTCACAACTGTGGAAAGGCCGGGTATAAGGCCATAAATTTTCGTGCTCCAAAGAATGAGTCACAAAAGAAGAAGAATCAAGCAAATGTGGTAGAAGTGGAGGACTTGTGTGCCATGTTGTCTGAATGCAACTTGGTAGGAAATCCGAGAGAGTGGTGGATTGATTCTGGAGCCACCCGCCATATTTGTGCAAACAAGGAACTATTTTCTTCTTATGCTCCCACAGGATCCGTCCAAACTCTTTTCATGGGAAATTTATCTACGACCAAAATTGAGGGAGTTGGCAAGATTGCATTGAAGATGACATCCTGAAAAATTGTGACTTTAAATCAAATTCTCCATGTTCCAGAAATTTGCAAGAATTTAGTATCTACATCACTTCTTGTCAAAAATGGATTTAAGTGTGTGTTTGTCTCCAATAGTGTTGTTTTAAGTAAGAATGATATGTATGTAGGCAAAGGTTACCTGAATGAGGGCCTTTTTAAGCTAAATGTAATAGCTATTCATATCAATAAAGTTGAAGCTTCTTCTTACTTAGTTGAGTCAAACACTTTATGGCATGCGCGCTTAGGCCACGTCAACTTCAAAACATTACGGAAAATGATTAATTTGGAAGTATTGCCAAAATTTGATTGCATTAACTCAAAATGTCAAATCTGTGTGGAATCAAAGTATGCTAAGCATCCGTATAAGTCTGTCGAAAGGAATTCAAGTCCTTTAGATTTAATTCACACAGATATTTGCGACATGAAATCAACGCCATCTCGCAATGGGAAAAAGTACTTCATCACTTTTATTGACGATAGTACGAGATATTGCTATATTTACTTACTTAGTAGTAAAGATGAAGCAATTGATGCATTCAAGCAATACAAGAATGAAGTTGAAACACAACTTAACAAAAAGATCAAAATGATAAGAAGTGATAGGGGTGGAGAATATGAATCTCCTTTTGAACAAATATGTTTGGAAAATGGCATTATTCACCAAACAACTGCCCCGTACTCTCCTCAATCTAACGGAATTGCGGAAAGAAAGAATCGAACATTAAAGGAGATGATGAATGCCTTGTTAATAAGTTCTGGTTTACCACAGAACTTGTGGGGGGAAGCTATACTTACAACAAACCGAATAATCAACTGTGTACCCCACAGTCCATCCCGTACGAAAAATGGAAAGGGAGGAAACCCAGCTTGAAATATTTCAAAGTGTGGGGGTGTTCNAGCAAGGCATATCGTTTTCTGGTTCATAAATCAGAAAATCCTGAGATCCACGTTAATAAGGTAATAGAATCAGATAATGCTGAATTCTTTGAAACTATTTATCCGTATAAAAAGGAAATTGAATTTTCCTACGAAAAGTCAAAACGACATGGGGAGGAAACAACAGATGGTATGCCTAATGAGGAAAATCCAAGAAGAAGTAAACGTCAAAGGACATATACTTCATTCGGTCCAGATTTTCTGACTTTCCTGCTAGAAAATAAGCCTCGAACCTTCAAGGAAACAATGTCTTCCTTAGAAGCACAATATTGAAAAGAGGCTGTCAATAGTGAAATAGAATCCATATTGAGCAACCACACTTGGGAATTGGTTGATCTTCCTCCAGGTAACAAAACTTTGGGTTCTAAATGGATTTTCAAGAAGAAAATGAAAGACGATGGTACTATTGACAAATACAAGGCAAGACTTGTTGTCAAAGGATTTAGACAGAGAGAAGGTCTTGACTATTTTGACACATACTCGCCGGTAACGAGAATTACATCCATTCGGATGCTAATAGCGTTAGCCGCCTTGTATAGTCTTCAAATCCATCAAATGGATGTAAAAACGGCCTTCTTAAATGGTGATTTGGAAGAAGAAATTTACATGAACCAACCTGAAGGGTTTGTGGTTCCGGGAAAAGAAAAGAAGGTGTGCCGACTTGTTAAGTCCCTTTACGGACTAAAACAAGCACCCAAGCAATGGCATGCGAAATTTGACCAAACAATGTTGTCAAATGGCTTTAAGATTAATGAATGTGATAAATGTGTTTACATTAAGAACATTCCAAATCATATATTCATTGTTTGCTTATATGTTGATGATATGCTAATAATGAGCAAAGACATTGCCGACATTCAAGCTACTAAGCGTATGCTTGCTAGTAAGTTTGATATGAAAGACTTAGGAGTTGCCGATGTAATTCTAGGAATTAAAATCCAGAGGACTCCTCAGGGTCTGGCTTTGTCTCAATCACATTACGTGAAAATGGTACTTGAAAAATTCAAACACTTGGAATTTAGAAGTGCAAGAACTCCAATTGACTTAAACCATTATCTTGTAAAGAATAAAGGTGAAAGCACGTCTCAATTGGATTATGCTCGTGTGTTGGGAAGCTTAATGTATATCACGAACTGTACACGTCCTGATATAGCTTGTGCAATAAGTAAACTTGGTCGATTCACAAGTAATCCCAACAAACATCACCGGTTGTCAATGAAACGAGTTCTGTGATATTTGAAATATACCCAAGACTACGCCTTTCACTACAATAATTATCCTGCGGTTATCGAAGGATATAGTGATGCAAATTGTATAACCGGCTCAACAAAAACAAAGTCCACAAGTGGATATATTTTTACTGTTGGCGGAGGATCAGTATCTTGGAAGTCTTCCAAACAGACATGCATCGCTCGCTCTACAATGGAATCAGAGTTTATAGCTTTGGATAAGGCCGGTGAAGAAGCTGAATGGCTTCGAAATTTCTTAGAAGACATTCCGTTCTGGCCAAAACCTTTGGCTCCTATATGCATACATTGCGATAGTGAGGCTGCAATAGGAAGGGCAGGGAGCGTTATGTATAACGGAAAGTCTCGTCATATACGGCGAAGACATAACACCGTTAGACAACTACTTTCTAGTGGAATTATCACTATTGATTATGTAAGATCAAAGGATAATGTGGCGGATCCGCTTACAAAAGGCCTAACTAGAGAGGGAGTTGAGAAATCATCTAAGGGAATGGGACTATGGCCGAGGACAAGTCATCATGGCGGTAACTCTACCTAGAATTTTGGATATTCCGAGATCTAAGTTCAAGGAGCTCAAACAAATTTGTGATTGACCGGTTCAACATTGTCAAAGTAAAATCTTTGGTTCCTTCTCGTGATGAATAAAATGTTCAGTAACAAGGATAGAACATTACACGTTCTTTAATGATTACCTAAGTTTGAAGTGGTGTTAATCTAAAAGATTACACGTTTAGGAATCACCTATGTAAGTGTGAAGTGAAGCCGCTTCAATGAGAATTCTGTAAGGCCAATTCTCTACGCACTTATAAAACCAGGTGGTGTTCATGGCTGAAACGAACACAACAATGAGAACCAAAAGACGGTTAAGGGTTGGTTGTGTGACATATGGTTGTCTAGGTATACACTAAAGTTCGACGGTTCAAAGATATCAAATCTACCGATTGACCGAGTATATCCAACATATGTTCACTACGGAAAGTTCAAAGGGAAACCTATTTATCCATATGCAATTAATCCTTACTTGCAAATCACACAACTTTCATCTATAATCATTCTTTTTATAGCCATTCCCATTCATGTGGGGGATTGTTGGACTTTAAAGCCATTAGGCTTTAAAGACAAGGAGTGTGAATTGGAAAATGGTGGGAAATAAAATGGAGGAAAATGAAAATTTGAATCAAGTGAGTTTTGTCATGAACTTTGTACCACATTGGTAAAAGACAACTACACTTGTGTGTATAAATATAGAATCACTTCTTAGAGCTCTTAAAACGAGTTGAAGAGAATGAACCCTCGCGCCGTCGCTGTCGCTCGGCTCGGCTTCGGCTTTGGCTTTGGCTTTTTGGATTTGGATTTGTCAAATGATCGATCGATAAGATTATTTTGGACAAAAGTTATTTAATTAATTATTTAAGAATTAATTAAATGCTAGTCAGTTTATTAATGGAATTAACTGAAAGGTATAATCCAAACGCTGCCTTTCCTTTCTAAACACACCTATTCCTGAACAGACATCACACTGCCTATAAATTCCAAGGCATGGCTTCCTTTTCACTCACTCAAAATCCAAAATTTCCTTCTGAAAAATACTGCATTCTACTTCGCAGTCACTCTCTCAAATTCGTAAGTGTGATTTTGCTCCGTTCTTTGAGTTCGTTGGTATCTTGCAATTTGTATTTTCACTGTTGCAGGAAGGTTTATTCCGTTTCATCCTGGGAGGATTTAATCCATTACCTTGGGAACTTGTGAGGGAGTTAAAATTTCTTAAGGACGCACAAGGAAATTGTGGACTCGGGATATTTCATATCATTTACAGATTTTCTGTTTCTTCTAACAATTTGTTTTAACACAGTATCGACAACAGTTCCAATTACGGCTAGTCAACTATAAGGCTAGATGACACTAATTATAGTCAATTAGGCAAGCTAGGAAGAAAATATAGCATGATGATAAGAGAAATATAATATTCAGTTAAGTCAAGTAAAGTCAAATAGCCAACGAAGGAATCCAAAAACAAGTAATTCTAATTTAAACATGAAGGGATGAAATTAACCAAGGATTCTAATGTAACAATTACAAATCATACAAAGGTAATATAAGAACCTACGAATCCTAAAACGCCAATCTAATTGCAAATAAGTCCGAGTACACACTCGTCACCTCGCATACTCGGACGACAATCAACAAGGAAAACTCAATCCTAAGGGGTAGTTCCCCCACACAAGGTTAGGCAAAATACTAACCTCAAAGACGACAACCTGGTACTCAAAAATAGACTTCTCGGGCGAAAAGACCTCCGGACGGCTCAAAATCAACTAAAACAACTTCAAAATACAAATAAAATGTATAAGGAACTATCTTGAACAATAAAGTTTCAAACTTTACAAAATTATGAAAATCGACCCAAAAGTCGACCCCCGGGCCTGCACCTCGGAACCCAAAAAAT
Organism: Nicotiana paniculata; assembly: GCA_005239505.1. Taxonomy (NCBI): domain Eukaryota; kingdom Viridiplantae; phylum Streptophyta; class Magnoliopsida; order Solanales; family Solanaceae; genus Nicotiana; species Nicotiana paniculata. Next base: position 15,816 of record ML357813.1, on the reverse strand, counting down.
TTTAAAAATTCCGATTACTCATTCCGATACGAGTTCACCCATACTAAATTTATCCAATTCCGATAATATTTGGTCTTTCAAATCATGATTTTACATTTTTAAAGTTTTCTTTCAAAACCCACAACTTCCTCAACCCAAAACAAAATTTAAATGATGAAAACAAGAACTAATTCATGAAATATAGTTAATTCTAGTGGAAGAGCACTTACCCATTCGATTTGTGTGAAAAACCCTCAAAGAATCGCCCAAAATCGAGTTCTAGAAGGCAAAATATGTCAAAAATGGTGAAACCCCGATTTTTGGTAAACTTAGATTCTGCCCAGGTGCTTTGTTCATCGCGATCACGAAAAACAAGACGCGATCGTGTAGAAGGAAATGGTTACTGGCTTAAAATGCTCTACACAATCGCGGAATAACATATGCGATCGCATATAAGGAGTAGGTTATCTTCTGCGATCGCGAATGCAGTTATGCGAACGCGAAGAGGAAAAAAGAAGGCTGCCTGGATTGTACTACGCGATCACGGAAGGGAAAAAGGTGGAGCTACGTGATCGCGAAGGACTTTACGCGATCGCAAAGAGGAAATTTTGGGCGGCCAGCAAAGACACATCGCGACCGCGAAGGAAGCACTGCGATCGCGATGAAGGACTTCAGACACCAGAAGACAACAGTTCAAAGTTTGAAGAAAATGACCCGTAGCCCATCCAAAACACACCTGAAGCCCCCGGGACCCCGTCTAATCACACAAACAAGTCATATAACCTAACACAGACTCACTCGAGCTTTCAAACCACATAAAACAACACTAAAACGATGAATTAAACCAAAAATCAATGAAATTCCTCAAAACTTCTTTAAACATCAAATTTTGCAATTAGGGTCCGAATCACATCTAATGAACTCCGTTTCTTTCCAAACTTTACAGATATGACACAAATATTATATCGAACCTGTACCGGTTCCAGAACCAAGATACGGGCCCGATACCACAGGTTTCACATAGAATTTCATTTTCAAAATCTATTATATTTTTCAGAAAATAATTTCTTTTAAAAATTCATTTCTCAGACTTGGGACCTCGAAATTCGATTCCGGGCATATGCCCAAGTCCTTCCTACGGACCCTCCGGGACCGTCAAATCACGGGTCCGGGTCCGTTTATCAACACTGTTGACCAAAGTCAACTTTATTCAAATTTCTAATTCAAAATTATCATTTTTATCATTTTTAACATAAAGGCTTCCCGGCAACACGCCCGGGCTGTGCACATAAATCGAGGTGAGATAAAATGAGGTTTTCACGACCTCTGACACAAAATTAGCCAGAAATATACAGGAGGACCTTTTGGGTCATCACAATCTCCCCCTCTTAAATAAAAGTTTGTCCTCGAACGTGCCAAGATTCACCTAGAACTCATCCAATCACTGATGATATACTTCCAACACATAACCACGGGTGATCCCACGTCACCCCAACTCACATAAGCCCGATGAAACAATCCAACTACAACATAGCCTTCACATCACCACCGATAAGCCTCATACCTCTACTTCTCACCCTCTACTTATTTACAAGAGACCCGATTCTAAATCCATGTCCGACATCAGCCTCAACCAGCTGCATCAACTCATGACTATGCCCATAAAGCACGACCACTCTATCGCGCCCCTTTTTTTCCTCGCAGAATCAGTTTATGACATTGGTTGGGAGAACTCGTTACTTTTGGGAAAGGGGTTTGCATATTTTGACGAGCCGCCACCTAACAATTTTGACGGTGCGTTAGGGAACCTAAGGGGTTCAATTACAACTACGTTGCTAACCAGAGATTGGGTAAGGGCTTGAAATTATCCTAAGGGGAAGGTGTTAGGCACCCCTCAGGATCCACAAGTGTGGTTCCCAGCCAAATGATTTCATGAATTTGTACAATTAGCAAATAACAAGTAAAGGCTCAAATAAGAGGGGATTTAAGTCTTAAGCATGCAAATGTTTGAAAATAGTAAAGGAGATTAGACTTTGAAAAGGATTACGAGCTAAGCATATAAAAAATGTCCTAGGTTTATAATAATATGGATCACATTAATGCAATACCCGGTAATCACTCCTCGAAGAGGGGCTACACTTAGTATTAGCGCACCGGTCATCATATCCATATTCTACCCTTCCCACCCCGTAAGGTTATCAAAAACGAGTGTTGGTCTCGACCTCTATTGCATGCTGTTACGCATCCCTTCCTATCAGTCCCGGAGGAAATTAGGACTCATATACTAAAGGGAGGTGCTAGGCAGACACTCAGGTTTTAAAAGTCAAAATTCTAGGGCGGCAGATAACAAAACAAGTAGGACTGCAGATAAAGGGAAAGCATACAAAGAAGATAAAGGCTCAAGTATTCCTCCACACATAGTACACATAAATAGTATGTATCATACACAACTAAGGTCCATATTAATTCAGAATCCTAAAGCACGGTATCTAGGTGATAACACAAAGACAGATTTATTGCCTGACTCAGAGAGGAAGTCTTAATCAGGCTTGCCTACTGGTTTTAAGCATGCTGACAGTTAAACATGATCACAAAGACAGTTCTGATTTTATTTTTAAAGTTGATTACTTAAGACTTGCCTAAGTGTGGGACAATGTATACTAATTATCTGAATTGTTAGAGGGGCTGTTGCAAAGTATTGCGTACACATGCTGTTCTAAGTTGTTCATAACACAAAATTGTTGCCAGTTGTTTTAGAGAAACTGAGTGAAGTGTTTTATACCTTTTACATGCACTAGTAGTTAGACTAGGTGTTGAAGATGTGCAAGGACTAATTACCAGTTGTTTAGAACAGGGGGGCTGTTTTAGATACTATATTTAGACTAAGTGCAGTTAAATGAATGCGATCCTATAGCATGATGTCTATTACAGCGTGATGCATAATAACTTAAACAGGATTTCTAAAGGCACTTAGAATCACAACATTATGCACAGTTTCAGGAATAACATAGAGGATATATTTTTTAATGTTGTTTACCTAGAAGCAGGATCTCTAAGTGCGTAGGCATGGTGAGACATGATTGCATTTAACATTATTTATCCTAGGACTTCTAATGAAGTTTCAGAACACGTTTATATGAACATAATCACATAATAGCTATTTACTTAATTATTTGTCCTATAGGCATGATGTCTAAGTGAATGATGACATGCTGGAAAAAAAAAACAGTATATATGAGCCTAAGTAGCATGATATCTAATGCACGAAATGTTGTACCTGAACATGGCTGCTATTGCGCATAGAGAAAATAAACCTAGAAACATGGTCTCTACCCTTAATTATACTACAACATGCATATCACCCACCTATTTTCACTATCCGACCACCAGAGTTGTTTACAATTAATTATTACAGACCATGGGATATGAATTACACAACTGAAATAGGAGAAACATAAGAAGATAACTATAGGGAGCCTACAGAATAGGCTCAAGTCTCCAGGTCCTCAATGCCAAGTATTATTTCACAACCTTTCTCATAATCAGGGTGTGTCAGAGTTCCCTAAGGACCTCAAGGGCTCCCAGGCAGTGCTCACACCCATATTTCATAGCAAAGATAGAGTAAATACAGTGTGGAATGGCCAGCCTTTGTGTGTCAAAGTTAAGAGGGAGCTCAAGGGTCCCAAGGCAATTCTCACACAGAGGGGGCAGAACTTAAGGGGTCTAAGAGTAGAGTGAAAGTGCTCATAGTTTGAAAAGGTTAAGTAAGAAAACAGTTTTGGAAGAAAGACTTGATGGAAATATAACAAAAAGTTTAACTGATGAAAATAATTCGAAAGAACATGAACAACAATCTCAGAACCAAGGCAGAGTTAGAATCACACAAGGACCCAAAATGATCCAACAACCACAATAGGGGAAGGGGGATCAACAGGGTATAGGATGAAACTAACATGGTAGTACCAACCTGTTTAAGACATGAGAAGATGCTATAATCTAATGTATCAAACATAAACATGGAGATTCACGTAATAACAGATTTGGAGTACACAAAGGCATGCTAGATGGAATCCAAGATCCTAGTTACATGTTGAACAACAGAATAGTAAGTAAAAGAAAATTAGAAACACAATGAACTGCATCAGTAATAGAAACATGTTGGTTTGAGAGCTGAAATATGAATTAGAACATACCAGTGAAGTGAAGAAAGCAGTAACAAAAAGCAGAAGATAGGAGATGTACATTAGTTAACCTTGGCTTGCAGCCGGCTAACTTAGAGTAGTAGCAAATAAAAGAGAGAATAGAGAGAGTAGCAAGTTTTAGTTGTGAGAGAGAGAGAGAGTTGAACATATTAGTTGTTCGTCTGTGTGCTAATGAACGAATAGAGTATATATATATATATATAGTTTGAAACTAGGTGAAAATAAGGTAATAATTAGACTGTCCAGTAATTATGGAACTCAAAGAATCAATTAGTTGCAAAATCAGTACTAGTACTCCGTTAATTAAGGGAGTTAAATTTCAAACGGTCAGAACAGGTAACAAGGAAAGGAATCGTGTATCATAAATAGGAAAGATTTTGAACATAGTGAGCATAGAGTAGGAAATTGAGGTCAGGTTCATAAGGTTTTAATTAAAACACCACTGTAAGAATCAATTGATAGTAAAATCAGTCATGTAATAAGGCAAGAAGTAACTAAAGGTCGTAAAAATATTATCACAGAAAATCAATTAAAGGAAAATAATCACAGAAAATTAGGGATCTGGACCGTTAATTTGAATTAATCAACGGTTCAGATTAAGTGAGGGATTGGGCCGGGTAGGTTAGTGTATTGGTCTTAGGGGTCTGGGCTAATTTAATTGGGTTAGGGACTAGGATTAATTAGGCTGGAATTTAAATAAAGAATGGTTGTTTGTTAAATACCCATTAAAATTAGATAAATAATTAATAACAATAGCTAATAATCATATAAAATGAAATTAAGGCTAAACAGGTGAAATTAAATTAATTAATTAATAAAGAAAATATAAAAATGAATAATTATTGATTTAAAATGGCATAAAATGTACAATTAGGCTATAGTTGCAAAATTATTGTAATTATAGTCAAATTTCGCCAAATTGGCTAATTTGTGAAATAATTAATCCCAATAGGATTAAAAATGAAATATTGAGCTAGGAAATATTTTGAAATTACTTGTAATGTAATTTATGAATAATTATAAAATACTGAAGAGATATGAAAACAAATTGATAAGAATATGGAAAATTAGGGAAAAATACCATTCATTATGAAAAGTGATATTGAAAGTATATATGCAAATTTAAAAAAATAGTTTGAGGAAAAATTGGGTATCAACAACTGCCCCTCTTTACCCGGGAAGGATGGAAGATTTGTCAGGTAAAGACATGATGGCCAATTTTGACCGAGTGAAGCGGTTTGAAGAGGTTGTGGCCGCACCCTGGTTTCTGAGTTGCCTATATATCCCTGGTTTTACAGGAATTAGGCCGTATGTAGTTCAGGAGCTACCGGTGAAGTATACCGATGAAGTTTTATAAGGACGGACGCAATGTGCAAGGTTGGGTGAACAAGCGGCTTACAGGGTAGTTAGGAGAACTGAAGCGGGATCACTCCTGCCGTGATGTCTGTTGCTTGCCGGGTTACCTGCAAATGAGTAATACAAGCATATCGTGCATAATTTAAACATGATGCAAATTACTGTTGAACTATGAATGNAAACTGATAAAAGAGATCCTCAGGCCATGACATGGTGTTCTCGGGCCATGAAGATGGTGCCTCCGAACGATGACGCCTTTAGATAAGTTGGCGATATTTCAGCCCATGAAGATGCAATAGTATGATGCTGACAAGACAGAGCTTAGTCTTGCAAATTAAAGGGGCAGAGCTTAGCCCAAAAGAAAGCGCAGTAAATAATGCTAGAGGCATTGGTTGCTTTTGAGAAGTAAATAGGAGGCAGTGTTTAGTCTCGGAGGGCAGAAAGGTAGCCTTATGCAAGATGCAAATGCAGATGGAGGTAGCGTTTAACTTCGGAAGGCAGAAAGGTAGACTTATGCAAGATGCGAATGCAGATGGAGGTAGCGTTTAACCTCGGAAGGCAGAAAGGTAGCCTTATGCAAGATGTGAATGCAGATGGAGGTAGAGTTTAACCTCGGAAGGGAGAAAGGTAGCCTTATGCAAGATGTGAATGCAGATGGAGGTAGAGATTAACCTCGGAAGGCAGAATGGTATCCTTATGCAAGATGCGAATGTAGATGGAGGTAGCGTTTAACCTCGGAAGGCAGAAAGGTAGCCTTATGCAAGATGCGAATGCAGATGGAGGTAGCGTTTAACCTCGGAAGGCAGAAAGGTAGCCTTATGCAAGATTAAGGAAGTACAACAGAAATTCTTAGCTGGTGTTAAATTGTGGTAGAGCATTGTGATAATGAAGCAGCGTTTGTGCTGATAATAAATGTTGGCATGACTAGTTTGAGGAACGATGTCCGTCCTTTGAGCGGATAGTATGTTTTGGGGATTTTGCAATTTGTGCCTGCATCCAAAGAAAGATCGCGAGTTTTGTAAAGCGGAAAGGTTAGTTCGCTTTCCTGCTGGCTCGTTTGCTTGATTGATGATATTGTCTGTATCATTGGGGTAGCGTTCGCTAAACAAGCTGCTTAAAAAAAACATTATTTTGTAAAAGTATAATATATAATCTAAAATAGTTTTAGATGAATCGACGACATGACATGGATCGAGACATTGCAACCTCTTCTGCTGCGGAATTTTAAGGGTCCTTCTCAAAATTTTGCCCCAGTTTTCTGGGTGGACGCCTCCGACTGCTTCTCGCGCGGCGATTGCCTGAACTTGCTTCTCAAAATTCTACCCCAGTTGGCTGGGTGAATGCTTGTGGACTGCTACTCGCTTCAGAATATTGAGGGTCCTCCTCAAAATTCTGCCCCAGTTTCCAATTGTGGGGAAAATAGATTTTTATTGAATTGTGACCGAACCCATAGGGCTTCCTACGTATCCCCTCTTAAATGGGAATCAGGTCAGGCGTAGTTATTAGAATGTGTATATTTGGTAAGGGGAAGTCATCTTTCGGACTGGCCCGATTGAGATCCCGGTAGTCGACGCAGACTCTGACCTTCCCGTCCTTCTTTGGCACAGGTACAATGTTGGCTAACCATGTCGGGTACTCCACTACCCGGAGAACTTTGGCGTTGATCTTCTTGGTACCTTCTTCTTTGATTTTCAAACTCATGTCATGTTTGAAATTTTGTTTCACCGGTGGACACATTGGATTGGTTGGCAGTTTGTGAGCCACAATAGACGTACTTAGACCAGTCATCTCATCATACGACCATGCAATATGTCCTCATACTCTTTCAAAAACTTTGTGTATTCTTTCTTTTCTGATGGTGGCAAATGAATGCTGATGCGAGTCTCTTTGACGATTTTTGAATCTCCCAGGTTGATAACTTTAGTCTTGTCCAGGTTGGACTTAGGTCTGTTCTCAAAGTTCTCAACTTCTTTGACAATCTCGTCAGGTATGTCGTCTTCGTCTGAATCAATGTCCGTTTGCTGCGTTGTCTCATTGCATGTCACAGTCATCGGTTCATCAAGACAAGTAATAGTAATGCTGTAGAAATAAAGTAATGAGAGAAGACAATAGAAATAAATATCGGATTCGTGAGAGAAATTTAAAAGATGCTTTGATGAATTGAATAACTGTTTGAACATTTAATATCTTATTGCAGAAATTGAAAAATGCAGGAAAAGCAAAATCATTTAGTAAATAAAACAGTAAATAATGCTTGTTTTAGCCTTGCTACCCCGAGGCTCGTCGGGCTTTGGTCGTCTTGATAGACTAGTTCTTGAGATATGTCCCCTTGCTTACAGTCTGTATGGAAGGGCCTTCCTCCACCTCCTCCTTGAGAACACATAGCAATCCATATCCTCGTCCTCTAGGAACAAACTCCTCATCGCTGCAAGTGCTTCTTCTTCGTTTGATCCGTAAATAATGCCGGCCTGCTTGAAATTCTGCTCAAGATGAGGTATCGGCTAATCCAAAGGGTTATAGGTACCGCGCCAAGGTGGCGACCAATCATTGATTCCTGCCAAGTGTACTCATACCCCAGACCGAAAGTGGTACCATGTTTCTTGAGTTTTATGGGCTTTGTGATCCCTTGGAGGTTCTTACCGAGCCCTTTGCCTGGCTCATATCCTCTCCAGTTCAGGATTCTCTCAATCTTGATATCCCACCACTTGTCCTTGTCGATAACATTGACCTGCTCAATGTGGTGGTAAGTTCCACCGCCTATATTCCTTTTTTCGTCAATCACCGGAATAGTTTGACGACTATAAATGGGGTTGCTACCGTCACCATGAATAATCACCTCTTGGTGGTTCCACTCGAATTTTACCGCCTGATGTAGTGTTGACGCTACGGCCCCAGCAACATGAATCCAGGGTCGTCCCAATAATAGGTTATAGGATGCTGGCACATCTATCACCTGGAAATCTACTTCGAACCAAGTCGGTCCCATCTGCAGACATAGACTGATCTCCCCCATGGTAGACCTCTGAGAACCGTCGAAGGCTTTCAAATTGATCTCTCCATCCCTTATCTCATGTAGAACTTTACCCAATTTCTTGAGTGTTATCAACATACTTATGTTAAGACTGGAACCTCCATCGATCAAGATTCTTGTGATGAAATGATCTTCGCATTGCACGGTGATGTGCAGCGCTTTGTTGTGCCCCAATCCTTCAGGTGGTAGATCGTCCTCATGAAAAGTGATTTTATGACTCTCCAGTACCTGGCCTACCATATTGGACATTTCCCCGCTAGTGTTGTTTGGCACATATGCTTCACTCAACACTTTCAACAAAGCATTTCTGTGTGTTTCAGAATTTTGCAGCAAAGAGAGGATGGATATCTGTGCTGGTGTCTTGTTCTTCTGGTCGATGACTGAATACTCCTTAGCCTGTACCTTTCTCCAAAGTTCATCGGGACCTGTTTCGATAAGGGGAGGCCGGTTGGCAGCCTGCTTGCTTGACTTGGCCAGGTGCTCAGAGGTGTAGACCCTACCAGTTCTCGTCATACCCTGTGCTGCGACAACTTCCTCAGACCTAACTTTGCCTTTCCTTCTCGCCTCGGCTATGTAGTCCCAAGGGATAGCGTTTGAATAGAAGGGCGACGTGGTTGACATTGCCACCGGAATTGGTGCGGCCATCCTTACTTCAAACGGAATGTGTGTTCGGGATGGCAAGACTGCGACCTCGAATGGTGCCGGTGCATTTGCTGGGGATACAAACTCAACTTCAATTGGAACTGGTGACTTTGCAGATGGCGCTGCTTCAAACTCAAATGGTATAGACATATTCACCTCAGCTTCCTCAGATGGTTGAATCTGGACTATGATCGGTTTGAGAGTGTCTACGGGTTTCTTTGGGTCATCGCCTTCTGCGATCAACCTGATTGATCCCTCGGGATCCCAATCATCTTCTATTTCAATCATATGGATACCTCTACCCTTATGGTCTGGCAAAGGATTGTCGCGGATGTTTAGAGCGGGGTCTTTTGCCACAATAATCTTGTTGTCAATAAGAGCCTGTATTTTGTCCTTCAGAGAGCGGCATTCTTCGATTGTGTGTCCTTTCATGCCGGAATGGTATGCACAGGATTTTTTTGGGTTAACCCACTGAGAGGGTTCTCAGGGGTGGCAGCAGGGATAAGTGTGACATAACCAGCAGCTTTGAGCTTCTCATACAGTTGGTCAATGGGCTCGGCTATGGCGGTGTATTGCTTTGGAGGGCGGAGATCAAAATTGGGACGAGGTCTAGGGAAGTTTTGGCATGCATAGGGTGATTGGTAATGGGATGGCTGGGAATTATAAGTGTGGTAAACGGGAGGGGGTTGTGAGTACCTGGGCGAAGCAGGTTGATATGTGGGCGGTGGAGCTTGGTATGAAGGTGGTGGAGCTTGGTAATTTGGTGAGGGTGCTTGGTAATTTGGGGTTGGCTGGTATGTGAGTGGAGGTGTAGGATAAGTTTGGTATTTGAGTGGGGACTTGGCTCTTTGTGCAATCATTACGGCTCCCACGTCTCTCTTCTTAGACACACCACCAGACTGTAAAGCCTTGTTGGTGGCTTGCAAGGCTTCAAAATTTGTAACCATACCTCTTTTAATACCTTCTTCAATCGTCTCATCCAACTTGATGATGTCGGAGAACTTGTGGCCTTCAACCATCATTAACCGTTCTTAATACTGCGAGTCCTGAGCCCGGACAAAGAACTTGTTCATCAGCTCTTCCTCTAGAGCAGGTCTGACTTTAGCGGCTTGGGACCTCCATCCAGTAGCATACTCGCGAAAGGTTTCTATGGGTTTCTTCTTCAAATTTTGAATGTAGAACACATCTGGTGCATTCTCTGTGTTGAATCTAAACCTGTCCATAAAATCAGAGGCCATGCTTACCCAGTTTGACCATTTCTTGGGGTCTTGGCTGATGTACCAAGACAGTGTGTCTCCCTTCAAACTCCTCATGAACAGCTTTATGTGGATTCTTTCATCCTTCTCAACGCCAACCAATTTGTCGCAATAGGTCCTCAGATGGACTCTCGGATCACCGGTACCGTCAAACATTTTGAACTTTGGAGGTTTATACCCCATGGGCAGTTTGACATCAGGTTGGATACAAAGGTCTTCATAATTTAACCCTTCAATTCCCTTGGTTCCCTCAACACCCTGGACTCGGCTGGTCAATTTCTTAAGCTCCTCGGCCAGGTTCCTGATAAGTAAGTCCTTTCCATCAAACTCAGATGCCTGTGAGATAGGTGGAGTGGAGTGGGTCACGATTTCTACATAGATGGGATTTTTATAGGTGTGGAAATGGTCCTTTGTTTTGAGGTTATGGGATGAGTAGTGGAGTGTTATTTGAGGTGTGGCAAGCATTGCACTACATCGGGAGAGTTTGGTTCTTTGGGGGAGTGACGTGATGGTAAGGTGCGGATGATTTTTCTATCTTGGGATATTTTGTGGAGGTGCGGGTTTTTGAGCATTTGGAAGGTTGACGTCGGGGACGTTGAGGGAAAATGACAAGTTGGCCAGATTCCGGACTTGATCGAGTTCTTCCTGAAACTTCAGCAATTTCTGTTCAAGTGGTGATATGTTCATGCTGGACCTGAATACCTCGGCCATCAGTGGCCTCTATCCGTTCAATCATATTCTCCTTTCTAGTACCGCTGGACTCTTCCATCTTACTTTTTCCTTTCTTTTTGCCCTTAGGAGGACTAGGAGGAGGAGTAGGTGGAGGGCCCTTGGATCTTGTGCGATAGGCTAATGATGTCAGAATGCCCGAACCAACCTATAGGGAGGGGAGTAAGAAAAAGAAATAAAAACAAAAGGTAACCAAGTCAGTGAGGATTATGAAAAGAATATTGTGGTATTTAAACACATAATGTGGAAATGTAAAGCGCGTCCTAAGTTGGGAACCTCTTTGTGCCCAAGGTTGGCCTAGTGACAAATTGATTTGGAGAACTTAAAATACTAAATGCCTCATTTTATTGATAAGAACAAGATACAATCCCAAAATAATAGACGAAAAATAAAAGTCACTAATGGCCATTGGCCTTATTACATCGATAGAAAAATAAAGACTCTCCTATCTTTTTGGTCCCAGAAGGACCTTCCCCAGACTCGGCATTCTTGCTTTCCTTGTACAGTTTTCCCAGCTCTCGAAGTCCCAGCAACAGGTAGGTTCTGGCTAGGTATCCCCATGTAGCTTCCTCAGCCTTCTAATAATCTTGGACTCTTTTGACGAACTTTTCTTCCAGCTCGACTATACCTCGTTCCAAGTACCCCAGCCTCTTGTTGGCGTTGATATCCATGTCCTTCCATTCCTCGATCAGTTTCTTGTTGGACTCATGTATCTTGTGGTGGTCATCCTCATATTCCCGGATCCTTTTGTGCAGTTGGTTGTATTTTACTTGTGCCTCGGCCCTTTCATCTATAACCCTGTGACCTCGGACGTACCCCAGCGTGTTCTGGCCACCCAAATCCTCTTCTAACCAACCAAGATAGAAAGGGGTAAAACCGGCATGATATCTGTCTGGCTCGATGGTGTCTTTCTCAAGTATAACCTTGCAGTGCCACAGGTGCTGAGCTTGGCACTTGTGAGGACTGTCATTATTTTGAAAGTCAGCTCGAAGATGGCTCATCTTCTCGACCCTAGGGATGACTTTCTTCCTTCCTGCTTGCCTCATAACTCGAAGAGGGACGTAAGGGTATGTCCCCCTTAGACCAATCAGTATCAGAAATGATGCGTCTCGGGATCAAATGATGAATTCATCCGTCGGAAACCATTCAAACATCCATTGAACCAGCCCTTCAGTCAAGTTTTCAAAAATCTCAACCCATCCCTTGGCATTTTCAGGCTGAGCGAACATGTCGGGATATAATTCATTCTCTTTGGGTGATGGAAAGCGATGTGGTCATCCCACATTCTGTGGTGACTGTCTTGTCGGTATTCGCCTCTTTGGAGATGTTCCATGAGCCAGAGTTGAAGTAATAAGTTGCAACCTTCGAAATGCTTTGCTCCTTGTTGACACCTTTCTAAGGCCCGACATATGTCTGCAACGATCATGGGCACAATGCTGAAGTCTTTCCCATTTACCCCTTCCATTATGGTCTTAGTTACTATGTCTAGCCTGGTATGGATCTTTTCCTTCTTCATCGGGAACACAATCAAACCCAAAAAGCAAACCATAAACACGAACACTCGGCGTTGGACGTGTCCCAGAAAGGTGATAGCAAACTCGTCATGGTAGGTACGATATGATTTGCTGTAGCCATACCTTTCGTACAAGTAGTCAAAAGGAATGTACGAATCCTCCAAACATACCAATTTTATGTCCTTTTTTAGGCCCATCATTTTGAGGAAAGTTTTGCCTGTGCGGTTCTCAGGCATCAACAACCCTGGAGTTTCCCATACTAGGTTAGCCATCCCTCATATCTCTTCTATCAAAGGCGTCATTTCGATGTTCCCAAAGCGGAACATGGACCTTTCACGATCCCAGAGCAAGGTAGCAGCCTCTATTATCATTTTGTTAGGCTAGATTTCCAGGAGAGATGGTAGGTTACCCAAGTGTTTCCTGACGATAGCTTTGTCACTAGAGTGCAGATCCTCCCACCAACTCAACAGTCTAGGGGGGATATTGGAGACCATGTCGAATCTGGGGACTTCGTGCCTCATTTTTCTGCAAAGCAAATAAAGTTAGGCCCTTACCCCACCGGACTCGACTATTTTTCGTCAATAATTAGCAGGAAGCATTTAGTTCTCCAAATAAATGCAAAGAACGTGAGGGCGTCCGTTTGGGTTTAGGGAAACCCGGTGGACTTTTGGATAGGACTATCTTAACAGATATCGTGCGGACGACACTTTAGCTCGACTAGGTTGACCATGATGCATGCAACAGTGAGACAGAGTAAGGTTTCTATAGGGTTTTAGACCGGTACCCTTGAGTGGACAACTCAAGGGGAAAAGGCACGGAACCGTCGACTGCACCGCTGATCGACTAGTTTTACCGCAAATAAGCCTTTCCGAATTTAGTGGGTAATGATATAGGAAGAGTGAAAACACTCATCAAGCGTTGCTATAGTATTTTTTTTGGCACGAGTGGAGTATGAATGTTGAGCATGATTATTCAACAATAAGTATTAAAACAAGTTGTCACGTATTTGCACGTTAAAGAAAGCGGTAAAAACAGTAGTAATGATTTAAAGCAGTTACAAAAGGAAACAAAGAGACATGTCAGTTTTGTATTTGAAGAAAATTAAATACTTGAAGTAAACAATTAATTGCATGTTAAAGGGAGTAGGAAAGGGTGCAGGTAAAAAATAAAGGCACAAATTCACGAAACAATTTGAAATGGTAAAGTCCTGGATATCCCAACAGAGTCGCCATGCTTTCGCGCCCCTTTTTTTCCTCGTGGAATTGGGTTTATGACATTGGTTGGGACAACTCGTTCCTTTTTGGGAAAGGGGTTTGCATATTATGAAGAGTCTCCACCTAACGATTTTGACGGGTAAGGGCTTGAAATTATCCTAAGGGGAAGGTGTTAGGCACCCCTCAGGATCCACAAGTGTGGTTCCCGGGCAAATGGTTTCGTGAATTTGAACAATTAGCAAATAACAAGTAAAGGCTCAAATAAGAGGGGATTTTAGTCTTAAGCATGCAGATGTTTGAAAATAGTAAAGGAGATTAGACTTTGAAAAGGATTACGAGCTAAACATATAAAAGGTGTCCTAGGTTTATAATAATATGGATCACATCAATGCAATACCCGGTAATCACTCCTCGAAGAGGGATTACACATGGTATTAGCGCACCAGTCATCATATCCATATTATACCCTTCCCACCCCGTAAGGTTATCAAAAACGAGTGTTGGTATCGACCTCTATTGCATGTTGTTACCCGTCCCTTCCTATCAGTCCCGGAGGAAATTAGGACTCCTATCCTAAAGGTAGGTGCTAGGCAGACCCTCAGGTTTTAAAGGTAAAAATTGTAGGGCGACAGATAAAAAAACAAGTAGGACTGCAGATAAAGGGAAAGCATAGAAAGCAGATAAAGGATAAAGTATTCCTACACACACAGTACACATAAACAAAATATCTCATACAAAACTAAGGTCCATATTAATTCAGAATCCTAAAGCATGGTATCTAGGTGATAACACAAAGACAGATTTATTGCATAACTCAGAGAGGAAGTCTTAATCAGGCTTGCCTACTGGTTTTAAGCATGCTGATAGTTAAACATGATCACAAAGATAGTTCTGATTTTATTTTTAAAGTTGATTACCTAAGACTTGCCTAGGCGTGGGACAGTGTATACTAATTATCTGAATTGTTAGAGGGGCTGTTGCAAAGTATTACCTACACATGTTGTTCTAAGTTGTTCAGAACACATAATTGTTGCCATTAGTTTTGAGAAACTGAGTGAAGTGTTTTATACCTTTTACATGCACCAGTAGTTAGACTAGGTGTTGAAGATTTGCAAGGACTAATTACCAGTTGTTTAGACCAAGGGACTGTTTTAGATATCTATATTTAGACTAAGTGCAGTTAAATGAATGCGATCCTATAGCATGATGTCTAATGCAGCATATGCATAATAACTTAAACAGGATTTCTAATTGCACATAGAATCACAACATTATGCACAGTTTCAGGAATAGCATAGAGGATATATTTTTTAATGTTGTTTACCTAGAAACAGGATCTCTAAGTGTGTAGGCATGGTAAGACATGATTGCAGTTAACATTATTTATCCTAGGACTTCTAATGAAGTTTCAGAACACGTTTATATGAACAGAATCACATAATAGCAATTTACTTAATTATTTGTCCTATAGGCAGGATCTCTAAGTGAATGATGACATGCTGAAAAGAAAGCAGTATATATGAGCCTAAGTAGCATGATATCTAATGCACGACATGTTGTACCTAAACATGACTTCTATTGCGCATAGAGAAAATAAACCTAGAAACATGGTCTCCACCCTTAATTATACTACAACATGCATATCACCCACCCATTTTCACTATCCGACCCCCAGAGTTGTTTACAATTAATTATTACAGACCATGTAATATGAATTACACAACTGAAATAGGAGAAACATAAGAAGTTAACTATAGGGAGCCTACAGAATAGGCTAAAGTCTCCAGGTCCTCAATGCCAAGTATTATTTCACAACCTTTCTAATAATCAGGGTGTGTCAGAGTTCCCTAAGTACCTCAAGGGCTCCCGGGCAGTGCTCACACCCAGATTTCA